>JAAGNO010022990.1:0-78172 GCA_033439905.1 Ceryle rudis | reverse complement strand
AGGACTGCTCATCCCCCGGGGGCAAGTGCCAGCTCAGGTTTTATGGAAGGCAAATACGACAGGAAGGAACAAGAGGCAACGTGAACTGTAACCGCTGTGGTGCAATATGGTCAAACTCTTTGAGGCTGTCTCGGAGTGAGAGCTCTGCTCCCTCTGCTGCTTTAGAGCCACACACTCCATGGGAATCTGGTAGTGAAATCACCTCAGTTTTGCCCTAATCAAAGGCTGGGCTCTGGTGTTGGAACATGGGAAAAATTCCTGCCCCACAGTGATGGCCATGCAGTTGTTTACAGGTGTTTCATGGCCGTTACATTCTTGAGGTGAATTTCTTTTATAGGTTGGAGGTAGAATGAATTTATATCAAAGAATATCATATGAGCTGCTGGTTCATTGTCCTGGAGTTCAAAAGTTGAAGGCAGTTTTTGAGTATCACCTGAAAATATAAAGGTGGCAGATCAGTTCCTTTTAACCTACAAAATAATTTGTTTTTAAGATTGAAGCACTGATTCAAACTGAATCTAGGTATTTAATGGAAAATGGAGTCTAGGACAGTAATTTTTGTGGCACTGTTGCCATCCTGAAACTTTCATAGTTCAAAAGGTGGCATTAAGTCTTTGACAAAAATGAAATTGTTTGACACTTATTTCAGCAGTTTCCATTGAGAAATTGGTTTGTTCAAGGCACCGTCTCTTTAAAAACATTACATCGACTTCAGTAGATTTTACTTGATAACACTCACTGAGTTCCTAGCAATTACCACTATTTATTATTTGCATATGAAAATTTTTAGGGACTATCCAAGCAGAACGGTATTAGCCCCATACCCTAGAAAGCTTTTAACCTCAGCAGCAGACAGCTGGTAACAGGTAATACCTAAAGGCAGTACTGGCCAGAAATCCAAGGAATGTTAGCATCCTCCTGGTGGTCATTTTTTAGAAAAGGGACATTTCCCAGAGCTGTCGGAAGAAGACTGAAACTGGGATACTCTGGAAGTACCAAAGGATGTGCACTCTTAAATACGGAACAGGAGGGTGGTAGAGCCTTGGAGCACAGGTCAGTTAGAGGCAGAAGGGAACGTACCGGCAGCGAGTGGGAGACGGTTGCGAGGCCGAGAGCTCATCACAGCTGGCTTTGGATGAGCAGGCATTTTACTTGTAGCTGGAACAGTAGAGACATATCACAGAAATTATTTAAGCAGAGAGGTGGGCATGGAAAATTAGCTTTGCTGTAGCTGGCAAGGACTGTGTAAAAGCCAGGAAGAATCCTGGAGTAACAGAGGCACAAGAAGAAAGTTTATCTCTGTGCATAAAATCTTTATGTTACTGTATACACACATCCAGATTTAAGCATTATCTGGATACAGCACAGGCCCACTCACAGACGGTGACACCAGGCAGAGGGAAGCTGAGCCAGGCGTGATCCATCTGGCTCCACCTCTCTGCAGCCGGGCCGAGATGGCCATACCCTGCACTCTCTGAGATACGCTCTGCTATTTGGTTTTGTCACAACGCAAACCTCCCAGTCCCTTCTTTTCCCGTGGACTGCCACGTGAACACCAGACTAGTGGTAAGAGCTAAGATGTGCTTAGCTGTGCTGAGCTTGAGCTTATGAGACACCGCCTCAGTCATCCTCGGACTAAACGCATCCAGCATGACACTGACTTATTAAGAATTTGGGGTGGCTACCATGTCAGGGACTGAAGATGCCCTCTCTTATTGACTTGTGCTGCGTCACATACTCCACTGTACCTTCCCGGGTTTAGCAGCGGCGAGCTGTCAGTAACCACAGCACTACGACTGATGTGACACACCATGGCACGCTCGTGAGAACCGTAAGATTCTTTTTGAAGCATGACAGCCTGGCAGGCGGGACAGGAAGGGCACGAGTCTCTCCTCTGGCTGGGGAAGCCCATGCAGCCTCCAGCAGGGAGCTGGAAGGAAGTGTGGACAGCAGCACTGACAATTCATACATAGTATACTAGAGCAGCTCAGGAAAAAACAGCAGACTACGGAGAAGTATCACACCAGGGTGTTAAGTGCCTCTGCAAGGCAGAAAGGGAGGGACGTGAAACAGAGCTGCTGATTCCTCATCCTTCTTCAGTCATAGTCCCTTTGCCTACTCCATTTAAATTCTGCCTGTGAACAGACATCCCCAAACAGATCCACACTAACATCCTGATAAGAAGAAGGTGTTGCTTCTGCAAAGCTCCTCCCCAGCACCAGGCTACTTTTAACGTATCTCTGCTGGCCCGCTGCCCTATACACACCTATACACACCTGCTGCCTTTGCCATATGCTGTTTAAGAATCACTCCTGCTCCCCAAAGCCATGCAATTCACAGGCCTCACTGGGGTGCTGCTCGCTCCCCCTCGCTCGGCTCTTGCTGTTCCAGCCAAAGCCCACCCCGAAGCCAGAGCCTGCCCTGCCAGTTCACATCGCTGCGCTCTGCTCACCCTCAATCAGCCCTGCTCTTCTTTGACCTCATTCTGCATCTCCTCATACACTGTCAGCTGCGTCAGCATGCACGGCACCTCCGCTACACAGGGATTTGCACCAATTTCAAGAACCCTGTTATTCCTGTTATAATGCAACACAAACTCTCAGAATAGCACAGGGGGCTTTTTCACCTGTGTCTTTTATGATGGCGAGACAGACAGACACAACTACAACTGAACTGAGGTTACAGAGCCCCCCCACGGGTGTTGTAATACTTCCACCAAGTAATCCAGCAGTCAGAGGTCAGTCTACAGGATTTAGAAGCACAAGTTCTGCTCGTCCTCAGTTTGACTCCTAATGGTAAATCTGACACTCCTGCAGACTTCCTTGTCAAAGGTTAAAAACTGAATTCTAAAGGAGATGTGGATTAATTTTTACCTTTAGCTGAAGAGTAACACAACAGACGATCAAGTCACAAAGAAGAAGTGCGCGTTAGAGCATGATGAAGGAAGTTCCTTTGAGGCTCAGAGTGAAAGGAGGGAAACTGCCTCATCACTTGAGCAAGTTCTCAATCCAAATCCCTTCCAACACCCAAAATGGATCAGCACAAAGGTATAAACCATCTTAAACACGTGATGTGTTGCACAATTTGGTCACGGGTGGCAGCTTGTTTACATGGGTGTGAAAATACTTCCACTGTATTTTGGCAGCTATCGATCTACTTCAAGCAGGTGACTGGCATCTTTCCCCCCTCCTCCTCGCTCCCAGTTCAGACACTCTCCTCCAGAGAGGAACGCAATAGTCACCACCAGCTTTTCCCCTCCAGAGGCAATTTTCCCAGCAATGGATTACAGACAGCTCACATCAGTCACACACTCCTGTGTGGTTGCCTATGCCCAAAGACCAAAACACCAAATGGGAGCTAGTGACTATGACACCATCCATGGCTTCAGAGATACAATAATTTATGATGAAATCCAGATATTCACAAGCCAAAGCCCCGGGGAAGAATGTGTTTCTGAAACTAGCAGTGGCCATACAACTTCAGGGATTTGCTTTCCATCTGGCAGCAAGCAGAGGTACAGTAATACTCAACTCAGTTCTTCAGCATCTCCAATGACATGCACACTTTTCTCTCTTCATTTATAACAAGCTGACAGTTTCACTAACAGACAATAAAAAGTTTATCTTCACTCATTAAAAGAAAAGGAAAAGGAAGTGAGCTTTTGGTTAGAATATTGTCAAAGACTGAGCACAAACTACACACAGTCCTCTGATCTGTTGGCTCAGACCAGCCATGGACACTTGTGTGATAAACGTATTGGTTGTCAGGCTTTCCATCTGATCTTCTGAACAATGGCACACAGCCTCGGTCCTTTTGCAGCCTGAGGTCTGACAGTGACTCAGCAGCTCATCGGATACCCAGTGAAGTCTGCAGGCTTACAAGACAATGTGGGTTTCAGTGATAACTTTCCATTAATGCTTTTTGCTTCCTTTCCGATTTAAGTCAACCTTACTATTAATGATCAAAAGATGGAAACCCTCAATAATTTCTTTCTCAGCAGGACCAGACAAGGTATGTTAATTACAATATGAAAATCAGGGTGGTAAAATGAGGCCTATCACACCATCTTAGAAGTCCTTCCTCTATTAGTTTTGTTGTTTTGGTTTGGTTTTTTTTTTTCAATTGTTCTCAATGCTTTTTTTAATGAACTTTTGCTGATAATTAATGGCTGATAAAACAATGACTTGTAGAACTGTAGGAATGGCTGATTTATTTATATCACACCATAGAACCTTCAGTCAAATGCAACTTCCATAGCATAACTGAGAATGCAACAGATGAAAAAAGAGGATCCTGTTTTTCATAGGATACTACACAGCTCGTGCTACTTGCAGAGTTTGGTAACAAGTGGCTGCTCGTTTTATGTGGCTGTGGAAATGCATCTGCGAGATTACTTTTGGCAGATATTGATCTACTTTAACCAAAGGATTTTAAGTGGTTCAGAACTGCTTTGTACATAGAAACCCCATGAAACCGTTTCAAGCGGCTCCTCTTCATTCCTATCTTTTAAAAATCAAGATTTGCTCTGTTACAAAAGCATGGGAAGATGGGGAAGAGTAGAGATTAGCAGTGAGAGACTAATGCAAAAACAAGTTTTGAAGAGAAGAGGGTGCAGGCACACACCACGGCTCTGCCTGCGGCTCTGCTCTGAATGAGGTTAGTCCCTCCACACCAGACGGCTTGTAGACAAAAATCCAGACGTAGACCAGAAAAGCTTCAACGTGAGCAGAATCTGACTGGCTCATTACAAAGACATTTCTATAGTAACACTGGCTGATGTATCCGGAGGTTTTGGTTTTGCAGTGGGTGAAAGCCATGAACGCACAATTTTTTCCTACCTTCAAGGCTCACAACTCTTGTTTCACAGCTCCCAGACCTAGGAGGACTCTGAGGTCAGCACAATGTCTCAAGTTTTACTTTAGCCGGTTCAAAGGACCCAAAAATGAAATCTCTAAGACTCTTTGACAGGAAGAGCAGAACCTGAACAATATAATCAAAGATGTGGGAGGGCCGGGAAAAGTTCTTGGGATTCTGGAATGGGCCCTGGGAAGAATGTGTGTGGAAAAGTATAGGATTTCAACAATATACACCCGCTCTGACGGGTATGTCAGAGTATGCTATGATTTAACACTACGCGGTTTAGGTAAGAGAATACCATTTCACTTTCAGAATAAAAATGGAATCTCAAATCTGAATCCAAGAGTGGCTTGACTAATTAATCTGTCTTCAGCAGACTCAAGCTCTCCAGCTCTCTGGAGGCAGAGAAAATTTCCAGGAAAGAGCAGTGTACTTGCAAAGCTGAACTTTCATAGTTAAGAAAAGTAATCGCTATATTCCGCTGCTCAACTCTTAATTCAGTGTGTTGCTGGGTTCCATGATTAATTTTTATTTACGTGATCTTTCAGTTTTTTTCCATAGGACTCTTGTTACTGACAGAACTACTCAATTTATTGATCTTTCTCATTCATTGCATTATTTTGTACACCACGCAAATCCACAATAAGCTCTTGCAAAAATATCCACATTCTTTTATATGGTGCACCCACCCGCATTTCCTCATTCCTTGCAAACACAAACGTGTTTACCTTGAAAAAGCTGAAAAGCAACTTTGCGCTGTTTGCAATGTGCCTAGAAAATACCAAAATCTGGTTCTCTGTTCCAAAAAATCTCAGTCTTTTCCGCTTGCTAGGCATTACACGCAGCCTGGGAGGTGAAGGCTGGGAGCTTGTGCACACAAAGTGGCTTCTGTAAATTACTTGCTAGAGGAGGTCAGTGGAGGATGATCAAATCAGGGGCAGGATCAATTGCTGGGATGATGAGGGATAGGTGGTAGGGGAGTGAGGGGACACAGCCTGACTCTAGGTTTGGCAATCTAGGGAGCAGCTGAAAGACCCACACTGTCAAAGCGACAAGATAGCCCCTATCCGGAGGCCAAAGAGTGAAGTCACATCTTATGTATACACACATACATAAAAGGTATCAAGTGAGTCTTACATAGATTAAAAAAAAAAAATAAAAATCATCCTCCTCACTCTTTTGAGGGAATCTGACTCATGATTTTCAAACTCCTGGGGACTTGTCGAGGCTTTTCTTACAGCGCGGGGCACTGCCACAGCCAGCCTTAAAAAACAAAGGTGGGTAGAAAAGGATATAAACACACATTTCAGAGCTCCGAGGGAATTTCTTAACTTCCGACACAGGACTCTGAATACTGAACAAGCTTTTACCAGCATTTCTTTTGGGGCAAGGTAATTGATTTGATTCCTAACATTTAAAACACAAGGGAAGCCTGCATCCCTCACTCAGAAAACAGGAAGGCGCCTGCTCTCTGTCACCAGGGTAACTGGGATACAGACAGCCCCAGCACTGGCCTCTGTCCCTTGAGCTAGTGCCTGGGGAGGGACAGATGCACCAGCCACAGCTGGCTCCCCCGATCTGGAAGCGCTAAGTGCTGGCTGGCCACGCTACCTCCAGCCACCGTGTCCTCAGGGAAAGGTGCTCTGGGCAATTCCACTGCAACCTCTAGAAAGATCCCACCAGCAAGATGCTGGCTTCTACCTGGCTGCACTTGAGGAAGGTGTTTTTGTGACACTAGTATGGGTCACAACTTTCTGCTCTGCAGGCAAACCTGACAACCCTGTTCCAGAGTTTGAAACTCTTAGAAGCTCTCAGTGAATGAGCTGTAACAATTAATATATATATATAAAAATATAAATTCTTATCCTCAGAAACGGATCAGTTATTGACAGTGAAGTTTAATAATAGTGATAATCGCTCTGCTGCCTGGCATAAACCCTCCAGCAGTGTGGAAGGAATGCTGAGAAGGCCTTGACTAAACCACATTTAGAATAATTCGCTCCAAAGCAGGCATAAGGCTTTTAGAAAAATACTCCCTGAGGATGATGCCACCTTTTCTCTGCAGATCTTTGACTATTAACTACTTTTCATGTGATATGAAATGAGCCCTCAGCTGCACATCTTCCATTTCATGCAAATTTGGGGCATTCTGAAGCCCCATATTTCAGATTTGAATTTAGAAGAATCAAGCACAGTCTGTATAAACAGTAAAGTACCTGGATCTGCACCTGGAAACTGCTGAGTTTCTATCTTGTTGTAGCGATATAAGTTATTTCTTTTTCTATCATCTCTTTCAGTGTCATACCATGCATTCCTTTTAGCAGTCTTTGCCTTGAAAACCATGCAGGACTTCATTCCAGTAACGTGTGTCCTTATGATCTCTCTGTGTTCCTCATCTTAAATAATCATTCAAAATTGTGTTCTTATCCTAACAAACGCATTGCTCTTTTCTTTCTGATTTAGTTGCTTCAGCAAAGGCTATATATGGTTGATCAGATAGGTAGTAAACAAATGTTACTACCAGTCTCAGTTCAACTCTGAGTAAGAGAAGCCCCCACGAGCCAACAGATGTACTAATACACAGGCGGAACCAGCGGTTAAGCTGATAATTTTTTATTTTAAGAAGCCTCTTTGCAGATCTGTTTGCTTCCTATACCAAAGAAATGCAGAACTGCAGATACGGGCTTTTGTCTTCAAGCCATTGACAGAGGCAAATGGTTTGATCTATATTTTTTTCCCCTTGCACAGCTCTCATTTCAGTACTGACATTTGCATTTTTATGGATGAGTAACTCGGAGGGAGAATGCACGCTGAAAAGGTAAGAGTACAGAACAGCATCTGTTCAGCTTTGGGAAGACTCTCGCTCTCGGTTTAAGCTGCTGTTCCTGCCATGCATTTCTGGGGGTAGAATCTGCATCTGCTGCAGAGCAGATCCTCCTCAGTAACTCCACGCGCAGAAGGGTGCGTTCTGGATTAAGAGTGATGGGTCCCTAGCTAGTCTATCCGGTTTTATTCTTTCTTGTGTGGCTTGCCAAAAGAAAGAGGGAAAGACGATATTGTACTGGTGATTATTTCCCGCAAAGAAAGAACTTCTAGGATGTAGGGGCAGACTGTGCCCAGCATGCCAATTCTTTCTGCCTATTTCTGATAGGAAAAACAGTTCAGAGTCTCCTGTAAATCATCCTTTTCCTAATGGAACTTTGTCCAGATTAAATACTTGGCAGCGCTCTGCCTCTCACATGCCCTTTCAGCAAACCTCTTCCCCCTTCATTCTTCAATCAGAAAAGCATTGTTTGGGAAACTGCAAGGTCATAACTACAGACGCAAACCCGGATTAAGGACCCTTCCTTAGTCAACTTTGACCACGCTTAAACATACAGAGACCCGTAACACTCCTCCACAACCAGTTATTTCAAAGATCCTGCTCCTTCTGGCAAGAGCTATACCTTCTGCTCTTGCCTTGCCTCTGAATAAATAATTCATTCTCAACTGGAGCTGCATAACTCAAAGTGAGAAACTAGTGGGGATTAGGCAGGGTCTAGTTTTCCTATAAACTGTGGCCTGCAGCACTCACTGCAAACACTGTGGCGTGCCACGAACTCCCCTGCTCTGCTGCCCTGCTGCCAACTTGCGCTGCAGGGAACTGATCCTCCCCAGCCCTGCTCACCCCGGGGGAAAGTAACGCTGCGAACAAACCCATCCTGAATCATCTCCAGCTGCTTCTGCAGCAAATCGACTGCCACTGGGCAATTCCACTACTGCTTAAAAGTGCATCCTACGAAATGACATTCAAAGCAAAGGCAAATGGCCACCCCGTACATGCCGGGATATATCTGCGTAGTGGAGTACTCCCTAAAGGGCAAATTTTTCCATTTCTAAAAACAAGAATTCTGCTTTACTTATTCTAGGTCACTTGTGGAACCACACAGATAACAGATCTCAACAAAATGTCACTAATTATAAAAGTCTGGGGTTTTCAGAACTGTGCTTCTGAAGGCAGGCACTTTATTTAGGTGTCTAAAGGGAGTGGGCAATTTTCACACACAATTTCCAAGACTGACTTTTGAAAGCACTGGCCCAAATGTTCCCCAATATACTTGGATATTGACACACTAAGATGGTCAGGGTGTTGCACCAGGGAAAGGAAAAGTGCAGTGGTCAGTTTAAAGACTGATTTGCTGAATAGGATGAGCCCAGCCACACCACCCTGCGTGCCACGAACACTGCTATTTTCTGACTGACTGTGACCACACAGGACTGAGTCACCTGCTTCACAGCTGCCAGCACAATGCAGCCAGCTCCAGGCTGGAAACATCAGCCTGGCATTTGTCCCAAAGAATGCATCTCTGCTCATTGCTCCACTGGAATTTTTGATGCAGCTGAAGACCTTGCAAGTAAGAAGGCCTAAAGGTGCACAACATACCATACACAAAGGAAGGTTTCGCAAAATGTTGGGCTGATCGTTGGCTGCACCGTAGCTCCTGGAGCTTGGCACAAAAATGGTGCTTTCCCACCATCTGCTTCGTGGTTCAACAGCCATACCCAGGGAAAAATTCAACAGCCACTATTTTCAACAGTCACTATTTTCAGCAGCCAGTCAGTAAAGTTATTGCTTTTGACTGAAAAAATTAAATATCACTGAGCCACAATCAAAATATTGTTTTGTTTTTAAATAACACTTTCGCTTCAGAGCCACTGAGTCCATCTCTGACCACACTGAGATGGTAGCTGTGCCGCGCCTCGACGGGCAGGGGGAAAAAAAAACCATAGACTTGTTTCTGCTTTTCTCTGTTCTCACCTGAATGACTGGATCAAGGTTAAACAACCACAGACAGAAGGAAAAAAGATCACTGAACAGAAATGGAAATGTGAAATACGTCAAATGCTATTCTTTTTTTTTTTTTTTTTCTGTTGTCAGAAGAGCTCAGGGGTTGTGGCCAATGAGGCAAGAACAGACAGGCTGTCTGCAGAACAGGAGGTTTCTGATGGTGAAGTCCTATTGGGGTTTTTTTGGGACAGTTACATATAAGACACCAAAGGAATGGCTCAGAACTGCTATCCCCACCTACAGTGTTTCTTTTCCTTTACATTTACGGTAACAATGTTTGGGCAACAGTTTGGTTTTTTCAGTTCCCACTTAACTATTCATTGTGAAACTTGGTAAGATTGGCCATGTTATAATGTTACTCCATGAGTATGTGGATAAAGACATTTTTCTTTAACAGTTTTTTTTTCTGTATTTATGAACCTATCCCATTGTTCGGGTCATTCCTTAGGGCATATAATAACATGGTTGGCACCGGTCTAGCAGAAACCTTCTGCTATGCCTCTCCTTTTTACTGCTGCGTACATAAAACACATGCAAATGTTGTCTGATACTTTGTCCAACTGCTTAAACACCGAGCACCAAAACTAACTGCAGAAATTTCCATCATTGCTACAGCAAGTGACTTGGGCACGACCTGGGGCAACAGGCAGATCTGTAAGAACAAACACTAAAGTAAAACTCCACATTAACACGAACAGCAGCAGCAGCATGGCCAACTACAAAGGTCAAGTTACAAATTTAAGTACTCCAAAGTTTTTAGTGGAAGTAATTAGTCTGCAATTGAAGTTTCTACCCTAAGCTTGATTATGTGTGCAAAAGGAAAGGGATTCATTTGGTTATGCTACAGAACAAAGAACCTTCCCAAACTGTGCGGTGAGTGCTGCTATTCCTTCTACTGGTAACTGCAAAATTCTTTACTTTAGGTTATCTAGGCCTTCATTTCAGAGGAATGTAGATTTAATGTCAATGATTGTGAAGTTAGTTTAAGTAGATTTATTTGATTCAACTGACAACTCAACAGAATACCCGAGTCCTAGTCTGCTTAGTGAAACTTGACCTTTTGCAACGGCAATCAAGTAAAAAACCCTTTTATGCCATTTCCAGTTGCAGAAATAAAGCCTAAGGAGACACTACTGACAAATTCTTCCGGAAGAAAGCATCTGCAGTAGATAGACAGTATGGTTTTAAAGGCAAGATGAACCTTTAAAGAACCTTTGATGGCTGTCAGTTTTTGCAGCATCTAAGAATTACCTGCCACTGGAAGACTCTCATGTGGCTGCACACTGCTTTTGTAGACAGGTTTGTCTTTGCCCATAATTAAGGCCAAACCCACAAAGCATCTGTCCCTATATAGAGGAGCAAATTTTACCCTCAGAAATTCAAACCTTGAGCAAACTGGTGTTGGAATAAAAAAATAACGCTATTCACGCACGGGATTGCGAAATGTAAGGCAAAACAGTAGAAGTGACAGAAGATCAGCTGACATTTTCAGATTTCACTTCATTAAAACAAGTTTTCTTTAAATCCCTTATTATGCTGCCTTGTCCATAACAGTTCTTTGTAAAATTAAACATGGCCTTATCGCCCGCCACGTGCTTAATGGTCTTGGTAGTAGTTAGAAGGTTCAGGTTTGGTTGTATCTCACACATCATTTGCTGTTAAACAGGTACACTTCTGAGCAAAAAGCACAGCCTGGGCACCCATGAAGAGGACGTGTGAATGTCCCCATGTTCCTTTTTGCCACAAAGCAGCCCAAGTTTGCACACTGACATCTGCGTTCTGAAAACACTGCCAGTGAACAAAGTGACACCGGTGTGTGCCCAGGTGTGAGCACCTGTGACCACAAAGCCCAGCGGGGTTTCTGAAGGTGCAGGTTTTGACACGTGCAGACAAGAGAGCTGTTTACTAACAGTTTCCGGATATTCCCAGGAAGAAAGAGGCACGGATGCGCAAGTGGAAGGAACTGCTACCACCCTGGGAAAGACTGCAGTACTGCCACTGCTGTAGCTGCGATGAGCTATGGGTTATAAGTGAACCCAGGTTTGTAAAGGGAAGCAGTTCCTTGTCACCCTGACTGAAGCTGGGCGGAAGCTTCTATCGGATCTCCCCCTAGTTTTTTTCAGGCTGAATATTGCTGCTCTTGCTGGTTTTGAACGCTCTGTATCTTCAGTCTGACAGCAAATTCTCCAGAACAAAGCACGCTAGTTCATTTTTGTGTGTGACAAACTTAGGCACCACATTTGCTGCCTTACAGTGTAGTAAATACATCTAAAATTTGCTGTCTGAGCTCATCTTCACATCTTTTTTCTTCTTTAGCATCTTAATTCAAGATGTTTAACACATCATCGTGCCTCACTCGGCTTTACAAATTCAGCATATGCTAAGTATGGAAATGGTAGATCTAACCAAAGATTCATCCCCTACCTTTAACAGCAAGCAAAGATGAGAAACAGTACCTTGGTGTGCTGCTGAAGCTACCCAACTTATCTAGCACTGAGCTGAACCAGAAGTGTCCACGCGCCCGGCTATCACGGCCCAGCAAACCCTCACCTGACTGTGCTGTGCCTCTCCATAGCAAAGTTACGAGATCTAGTGGAAGTTGTCCCTGCCCATGGCAGGGGAGTTAGAACTAGGTACCTTTAAGGTGCCTTTCAACCCAAACCCTGCTGTGATTGTACAACCTGTGAAGCACCGAACACATGCAGTATTTTGTCTCCCAGTAGTCCCCACTTTCCCTGGAAGCAAGCTGCACCATTTGCAAGCTGAACATGTTGTAAGAAACGCTCACAACTAAAATTCACTGTCTTAAGCCTGGCAAAGGCATTTCACCGAGCATTACATTTGGAAATGGGATCAAGACTTCCATTTCTGACCCTAAGAGATGGTCCTTTACTGCTGTGACACCTCAACAGATTTAGAACACACTGAAGGCATGAAAAATACACCTCATATTTTCTCCCTGTGATATATTCAGCTTGAAATTCACTTATATATGAGGGATTTCCAATTTCCCCACCTGAATATGACTGCTCTTAGTACACTAGGAAGAACGTCTTTGAAAAGCAAATTCTCCAGCACAAAACACACAAATTAACAGAGAGGAAATAATTTCTAAATAAATCATAAATCATGTCTATCACATTTGCTGCCTTACTGTTAATTTGGTTGATAGGTACATCAAAAGTACCTCTAATGAAATGTGCAGATTGGGAAAATAAGGTTAAAAGGCAGTTTGATTGGTTGGCAGACCTAAGGGGAAGCTGCCAACACATACGGTTTATGTGCCCATGCAGATCTTCGTACAGTGTTGCTGCCACTGTGCCTCTGCCGACAGGGAAAGTTCACCCTGTCAGCAGAGTGCTGCTGGCCACGCTCAGCACTGGTTCCTCTTCAGATTTCCACCTCCCACCAGCTCCACAAGTATTAATCACAAGTTGTGATTAAAGCTTTCACCATGCAGCACTTTGATTTCTACTCCAGACAGCCCTCAGTAAGGAAGAGTCAAAGGGCTGGGCCATTTGACCTCAAGTGCCCTTTGTTCTTCAATTCACAGCATGCATGTCAGCACCGCCATAAATATCACACCTCCTGTGTGACAGGGCTTTGCAGCAGCCTTCACTTCACTAACTTCTGTCACTCTCTTAATCACACTTCCTCCCAAAGTCAACTGGTGCTGCACTGACCTGCAGGAGCCAGGGGCTGGCAGAGGAGCTGCTCGGGGCTGAGCCTGCAGGAGCCATGCTGCGGTGGGGCTCAGGAGGAGGCACGTGCCACTTCTCAGCTCCTGGGTAGCAACGCTTGGTTACTTCAGAAATCTTTTTTTGAGCAGTTTTGAAAAAAGCCTGTTAGGGAAATGTAAAATAAAGAGGATTTCAGTGCTGCACCTGAAGTTTTTATTTAAATGCAGTGCAATTTGTTGTGAGCTTGAGGAGTTTCCCTCATCCCCCCTGACCAATCCCCAAAATGCACCCAATCCCCCCAGTGCTCACAGCACAGCTGCTGGGCCTCCAGTGTGCTCTCACAGCTAACGTACACAGCTCAGCTTCCACCAAAGCTGGTTTGGGGTCTGTGTCTTTGGGGATGATGTGGTAACAAAAATGTAGACAGAAAGCTCACGTGAAGAATGTACATCACATAGATTACAAAATACTCACCTTGCTCACCATACAGAGATGGAAACACAGACTTCATGCTGGGCTGGACTTCAGGTCTGATGGGACCAACAGGGCCAGGAATTTTGGTGTAGGTAGTGGGACTCCTGAACTGCTGTCCCTCAGCACCCCAACACACTGCAGGTCAGCCAAGGGCTCACCACATCCAGGCATCCATCCTGCCTGCTGAGGAACTGCTTAACGGAGGCTGCAGAGGCCATCACAGCCTTTGCCCGTGCCAAGGAAAGTGCAAGGAGAGGGCTGAAAACCAGTCCCAGCACACGGTCGAGGGAGAACTGGCAGCTCGCAGCACCGGGCACTACTTCTGCATCCAGAGGAATGCACTGCAGGCATCACTGTCCCCCAGTTTTGATGGTTTAACTATTTTCTCTAATTTAACTACAGACAGTGTTGCCAGTGTGTCTAATTGTTATGAATCTCACAAAGGTCTTGCTGCTGATATTGAGGCAAAAACTTCCACTGCTTGATTGTGTGTCGTGTACAAAAGCACTGCCTTTCATTGGCTTTGTGCGCGCTGTGTTTTTGCTGTACTTCTTGTTATGTTTTATTATATATTTACTTAAGTTTTCCAAAATATTCTATGGTCTGAAATATAAGATATGCTTCAAATGCTTCGTGAAATAAGCCTTCGAATTTACCAACAAAATAAAGTCATCTCTCAGAATGAATCAATAAAACCGCCAACCCATTTTCAAGTAAAACGATACCACGTCGCCAGAATGACAGGCGCAGAATTGACTCGCAGATAACAGACCCGGACTGAATTGGAGAAACCTCACAGAGACTTTCTACAGTGAATGATGGGTTTTATTTATTTAATTTTAACGGGGGGTTGAAGAAAGGCTGATTCATCCCATTCTGAAATTGTTTTCTGTTTCAATACAATTTTGTTTTCTGCAACATCTTTTGAGCACTGTTGGAAGTGCAGAAATAAAACCAGTTAAATCAGTCCCACTAGAAGAGAAAAACAAGTCTGGCGACGGGAAGGAGCATTTTCCATCTGAGATTTAGGAAGGGGCGGAGACTCAGTGAGGCAGAGTCACATGAAAAAGCCTCTCTCAAGGCAAAGACAATGCATCTGTTCAAAACAGAAATAAATACTCTGAAGGCAGAGAGAGAAGTGGTCAGTATTAGGTGAAAAGAAGAAATTGGGAGACATGGGCTTTAAAAACAGTGAGGCATTTAGGAGCCGTTTCTTAGCCAGCAGGGGAATGCGGGGCTTGTGATGGGGACACTCCGGTTTTGTTGCAGCCACCAGCTGGTGACAGCAAAGATGCAGCGGGACGCGGGAGGAAGCGCTGGAGGAGGACACGGTGATACCATAGAGGCAGCACGCAACGCCGGGACAGCACCAAGTGCCGGTGTGCTCACAGGGCCGAAGCAAAGGAGAGCGTAAAGTCAAAGCTGAGCAGGAAACAGATGCTAAATTAACAAGAGGCACAAGTCAGGTTTAGAAGTGTTATCTCTTGCCCATAACAGAGATGCCTGGCTTTGAGACTCCTAGCAAGGGAGCTGAAATGAAACCACAAGTTGTCTTGCTCATCCAGCCAGAGGGGCTGCGGGTAGCCGCTGGCTGTGACTAATGCCACAGAGATTCTTAGCAGCGCTGAGAACACGGAAGTCCTGCATCTTGCAGGTACATGCTAGGCACTGAAGTCACTCATGTACCTCTCGTCTATAAATTTAAGAGAAAATTACTGCAGGTACAGTTAATTATCTGAGCCTTGGGTAAACTAATTTCCTTGAAGTCATCCTGGGAAAACCGTTTGCCAGGAAGGATTTGAAGGAGGAGAAGAGGATGGCTTGGCACCTCCATTGCAGCAGCTGTTCCCAAAGGTGCTGGAGATACTGCCTCTTGAAGAGGGCAAGAGAGACAGGCAAGGATTTGGGTAGGTGCAGATGCCCAGTGTGCCCAGTCTATGCTACTGCAAGCCAGCTGTTGGGAACCTGATCCAAGACTGGTTTCACTCTGGCCATGCAAAGAGTTCGGAGTCAAATTTGTGACTACAGAAAATCAGCACAGCAAGCTGCACAGGCTCCTTGAGGAGGGGACTCAGAGCAGGCTCAGCGCCATTCACCCTCTGCAGTACAATACTGACCTGATGATTGCTGTCACTCATCCACTTTGAGCCCTGCTTACTTCTACTGTAAAGCACATCGAAAGTCAGGGTAACTACTTCGTCAACACCACAGTCAAGGACTTCTGGAAAGGTGGCTCCTTTTCCATGTCCTAAACTAAGTGCACTTCATTTAGGCTTGGTCCACAGTCATGTACAAGATAGCCTGTATTAACAGGAATGCTGGGGTTCTTCTGTAACATTTTTCACCCACAACCAGCAATGGCTGTGAGCAGCGTGCACACGATTTACCTGCTGCCGCTTCTCCGTTATTTTTAAACCTCTTGCTGCACATTTATTCCCTTGTGTGTGACCTACAAGGATTCCTTACTGACCTGCTCAGCATTGTGCTGTATATGGAGTGTAAATAGAAAAGAGCTCAGATGAGGGAAGGTATTTGATGCTGCTGTCCTCCATACTGACTCGCATCATGTAAAAGAGTATCTGGAGTAAACGACCCTGCTTAGCTCCCAGATGCCCTCGCAGTTGTGCAGCACATAAGCAACAATAACACTGGTGAGGAACAGAACACCATTCAGATGATAGGCACTTGAAAGGTTGAGGTTTCAGGTTATTTGCTTCCCTCCTAGATAATGGTCTATAAAAATATAAATCACCCCACCCTAGTTTCAAAACACCAACATTCAGCACTGCAGTGGGGTAAGCTAAGGGCGTACGCTCCCTGCTTTTTTTAAAGAAACATTATTATTTATCTTTATTCAGGCAGGAGCAGTTACACAAATAAAAAATATTAGACCCACCTCAAAGAGAATCTTTGTTGCTGTCCACATACAGTAGCAACTATTTTTGCGTGAGACACAAAGGATGTGTTCCTACCATCCATATATATTTCAGAACTATCAAGTTCAAGCCTATAAGAAAGATGGGGACAACATTTCTAGCAGGGCCTGAACGAAGGGTGATGGTTTTAAACTAAAAAGAGGAGAGATTTAGGCTAGAGAGACGAAAGAAATTTTTTACCATGAGGGTGGTGAAACCCTGGAACAGGTTTCCCAGAGAGGTGTAGAAGCTCTGTCTGTGGAAACATTCCAGGTAAAGTTGGACAGGGATTGGAGCAACCAGATATAATTGAAGACGGCCCTGCTCACTGCAAGGCGGGGGACACTAGATGACCACTTAAGGTCCCTCCCCACCCAAAGCATCCTGTGAGGTGGCAGGATAAATGGCTGTACTGCTGGTACACGTGTCTGCCCTTCCTGCGGACAGATAAGATACACAAGTGTCTCTTGTGGCTTACCTGGAGAGGAGCAGATGGGATTGCACGAGGGTTGGGATGATGCTTGGCCAGGTGAGGGTCCCTGTGAGGAAAGATCTCATGCTCCAGTGCATTGCTAGCACACATGTTGAAGCTCTCAAGCGTGAGGGGTTGAGGGCAGCACCAACTCTTTTTATTTCTAAAAGGCAACTGAGCTTACCCTGCATCGCTGTACACACTCTGAAGAAGCAAAGAAACAAAAAGGGAGACATTTATTTTAAAATTTGATTTAAAAGACCCTCAATTTAGCTGTATTTCTAAAGCAAATACAAGTGCATTTCCAGGCTAAAAGCTGCTAGTCATAGAAAGTCTCCAGAAGGAAAGCCACTCAGTAGCTTTTGCAAGCAAAGTTAGAGAATGGCAACCTCCTGGTGACTTACCTTGGGTCCTAAGTAAATCCATCAAACCCTTCCCTTGAGCTTCACATCTCCCTAAATCTCTGTCTTTGCGGGAAGGACGACACTTGCATTTCACCTTTTGTAAAAAAGGCTGCATGGATTTTAAACTGAAAGACTTCAAGGGATTTCATTATTTCAAAATAAGAAATAATAGAGCAGTTTCTGTTTTAACTTACTTCCTACTGTATCCTCTTGATAAAATGCAGGCTCTACGCCTTCACAATTTTCCATTTACACGGAATTCCACCAGTTTAATCAAAGTGAAACATAAGGTACTGTTATGGTCCTTGTATCTTCAGATTTCCTTACTGATAACCCACATACTATCCGTTAACCCATTGCATCATTCAGAAGAATAAACAACCTGGGCTTAGCATACAGGAAGCTGAATAAAAAGGAAATAGAAAATATTAGTTTTCATATATATATTTTGACCTCTGTACAGTTCAGCCTGACATTTTCACAGATCAAGGTTATACTTCAGATAAACCTGTTAAATTCACTACAGAGAGAAAAAGCATTTCCTATTTTTCAAGTTTGGGTCTTTTTCATTTAAACCACCATTACCTCAATCCCACTGAACTAAAGGATGGATCTGGTGATTAAAAAGGGTAGCAAGGTCAGAGCTACTTCCCATTCTCTCCTAACAAGCCATATAACCAAGACAAGCATGAATTTTTTCCAAGCACAGAATCACAGTTTCATTTTGGTTGTAAGAGATCTTTAAGATCCTCAAGTTGAACCGTTATCCCAGCACTGCCAGGGCACCACTAAACCATGCCCCTCAGCACCACATCTACACAGCTTTTAAAGACCTCCAGCACCACTTCATCTGTCTTTTGGTTCAGCAAGACTCATGTACTTCCCCATTCAACATGTCCTCTTTCCACAGGCTGCATGGAGCTAGAAAGTTACCTGCTGAGGTGATCGTGACCAATGAAATTACTTGCTGAGGCTGAATTCAATGCCATATGAATTGCCTTTGTATTAATTGGGAAGGAGTGATGTCATCACAAGGTACTAGAAATGCTTCTGATGGCAATAAGATGAATAGGAAAGCAGATGTCCTCACCCATAACTTCTTCCTTTTGTGCCTGTTAGATGTGGGCTGTTGTCACCTCTTATATCTAAGATTTTGTATGGTGTTTCCTAATTAGTAGGCTATTGGTGTGCTACAGCTGGCTTCCTTTCTGGGCCTAGGGAAGAGGGACAGCCACAGCCTGAACACTGGCAGGAAAATCCTCAGTGCCCTTCTGAGCATCAGCTCTCATGGAGAGCTAGGGCTTGAGGCACAACAAAGAATTGTGTACATTGCCATGCTAGTCAGGCAGCTGCAATAGTCCCTGTGTTGAAGATATGACAACCTGTCCACTGGAGAGGGGAGACCACGCACCTGCTGAAAGCAGCACCTACAGTGCAGCAGGGAGGATTAGCTGTTTGTGTAACGCCAGAGATCTGCGCTTCCAAAATACACCTAGCAGAAGGGGCAAGGGCCAACATATGGGTTTAAAAGCAAATTCCAAATCCATAACCTCAAAGGATAGATAGCGATAGGCTTCTAAGATGGCAGAGGAGGGCTGCAATAAAAATTCTGGCAGCCAGGCACAAAAGAGAGGGGTTCTGCAATTAAGAAGTAAGATAAGCAACATTTACTTGGGGATACAGACTATGAAATACAGATTTTTTTACTTCTGATAAGGTAAGGAAATCTTTTCTCAGTCTGACTAAAAGAAAGGCCTTCAATACCTCTGCTCAGATGCAGAGACGGAAACCCTTCTGTATTCTTAGCTCAGATCCTTGCTGCAGGTACAGAATCTGGTACTGGCTCCAGCTGGAATGGAATTAACTTTTTCCACAGCATAAGGTGCTGGGGTTTGGATTTGTGACTGAGGTGCTGATAACACCCCGGTGCTTTGTGAATGGCTGAATGGTGCTTGCTCAGCATCAAGGCTTTCCTGCTGTCTCACTCAGCCCCCACACCAACAACCGGGCTGAGTGTGGGCAAGAAGCTGGGAGGGGCCAATAAAAACCCCCTAAATACTAGATGGAGATTTTAACAGCACCGACCCAGGTGAAATTCAAGCTACACTCCCCAGTTATCATTGAGGCAGCTTGTTCTTGGGCAGACCACTGGGGAGAAGGATGTTGTAAACTTCTGTAATTAACAGGACTTGCTTTTATAACTACAGCTGATCTATACCTGAATTGTCCCACCAGCACGTTAAATCTTTTTGTCTCGGTAGAATGAGCTGTACTGGACAGCTGGCTCAACACTCAGCCCTTGAAGCTGATGGAGAGGCCAGGAACAAAAAATGGCGCATTTCAGCCTCATGACACCCTGAGGGTGTCTGTAAACTGTGCACGCTTCATAGCACAGGCAGACCCAGACCCTCTGGGCAGCCAGGCTGCCTGAGGTCCTCTGTGTGCATGCGCTTACTCCTGGGCATGACTCGATGTGATGCTGATCCTACCGGCATCAGTAGTTTTTCTCCCGAGAAAGCTTGAGAGGATCTCACCTTCCCAGATGTGAAGGTCCTACATGCAAGAGGTTCTTTTCTTCTCTGCTATCTTTCTGTGCAGCATCAGGAAGTACTTGTACTTTGTGCAACTCTCCTTTTTGATAAAATAGTTTTCCTTAGCTCAAACACACTTCTCACACTGCAAACAAAACTATAACATATTGATAACTAAATATTGCTCACCCCAGCATTAGACAAGTGGTATTTTTAAAGCTGCTATTGCATTCTGCTATTTCACTGTAACCCTGGTGTAAGTCAGCTACGTAAGGAGGGGAGAGGCAGCAAGAAAATGAAGCAGCAGCTGAACTCACACGTGTAGGAAGTTTTCACCTTCTGTCCCTCAAGAGAGTATCTACATTAACATTTTCTGGGGACGTTAAGTGTACTCACACTGCTAACACTATTGACAAGTCCACTAGAGAGCAGCTATGCCTCATATTTACTGTGGGCTTTTTTTTTTTTATTAGTTTCTCTGACATTTATTATGCTTCAACCAAATGACTAATCAGACCTGAAAAGCTTTCTCAGTATTACGACTGAGAAGCAATGGAGATGTGGACTCAGGCTGCTCCGATTCGTACCAGCGTGACAGCTCTCTCGCAGCACTAACCTGGTCTTGTTCGTACACAACATCATTCTAGAGAAATCCTGGCTCATATTCAAGTTTGGGCTGTTCCATTTAAACTGAAGAAATGCAGGACTGAATTGCAGGCTCTTCTTTAAGCAAGCCTTGACTGCCCAACATTCTGAGCTCCCTTAAGTTCCTTCAGTAAGGATAGGAGAACAGGTTTTTAGAAGAGAGCAAGAGGCAGCCGAAGGACCTGGTGAATAAAACAGGTAAGAGAAAGTAACTAAGCAAGGCTCTTTTACCCCATTTCCACTAAGTGCAAAAAAGTGCTGTGTAGGTCCAAAGAATTAATCTGGCATTGCAAGTCCACACCAACCCATCTTCCACTAACTTATAGAAGGTGCTAAATAAGAATAATTTACACTATTGAGAAGACAATGTATTGTATAAAATACAACTGTATAGAGAGAAGTCAATTTATGGTATAAAATATTGTCTTCTCCTGACTACTCCTGTAGCCTTTTAAAAAGGTTAAACTTGTCTTTCTTTAAACATCAAGAAACAGGTTAAATATAAAGACATTTAAATTCCAAAACCCTTACTCTTGATCTTTCTGTGAGATAAAAACATAAAGGAATCTACTACCTGTCATAAGAGCTGATAAACTTCCATTCCCTATCCTGGTCTGGAAAGTTAAAGGACATTGCTCCGGCCCTGTTAGAAGCAGACAAACATTATTAAGGCAGAAGGACATCACCTTGTCTCCAGTTCCCAGACTAAAGCAGATACACTTTGGCTATTCCCTGAGCTGTACAAACTTTTCACAGATTTCCACAGCTCCTTGTGGTCGCTCATATTTGGTCACTCAACCAAATGTCACCCCATGGACCCTTATATGCCACCTTAAAGTGCCTCGGTGGTTCTACTTTGGCACACTGGTTTGCTGACATCCCTTTTTTATGTCAGATCACTTAGCCCTCCTGCATAAAGTAGAAAGGACAAGGACTAACTTCAGAGTTTGTATAAGCCAAAGCTCAAGCTTTTCTTGTATACTTTAGCAGTTACTTCTTTGTCCTTCATTTTCTGGAATACTGATTCCCCACTGTCAATAACCCTGGCGTTGTTTCCCACATAGGAAAAAAAAAAAGAGCAAGCACAGAAATGTTTCAGAGCACGTATATTGAATCATGAAGATCTGAGAAAGCACACAGAACAACTATTACATGTTAGACCGATCACCTAAAACAGAGCAAGTGTCTGATCTTTTAATTTGCTGGAAGACTTACCAAGTGCTACAAAACACAGTAATTATGGAGATGGCCAGGCAAAAAAAAACCTGCTCACTTCAAACTGGACATCCTGCATCAAACTATGAAGAAATGTTTCTTTCCCACTTTTAAAACTATGTCAAATAAAAAAAAAACCTTCAAAGATCATAAATGGAAAAGGGAAATGCTCATCAAAGTGTCAGCCTGAAACATTTTGGTATTTCTAATTATTTATTAGTTTTGACAGGAGTTGGACAAAAGCGGTAAATCAATGGGGGTATGATGAAGAACAGAGCTAGAGGGGAAAATCTGTGCAGCGCGACTCTTAAAAGCAGTGAACTAGATCTAGCAATAAAGAAAACAAGGCAGCTCATGGAACGAGTAAGGAGAGTTTCCAGGGCATACACTTATATTAGACTGTAAAGCTGTGTAATCTCTGCTCAATTTAAAGAAATTTGAAGTGCAGCAAACGGTGGCATTTCTCTCAGAAAAACTCAGCATGGCCAACACAGAAATGCCGAGGGCAAGGGCAAGAAGAGAGCCAAGAAAAAAAGCTACAGGGTCTACTGCTTCTCTGCAATACTCTTGTGTTTTTCACAGCACCTTTCAAAATAACGTTCTTTAACCTCCTGCAGATCCGCCACAAACAGTGATTTGAAAGAATATCAGCCTCCTCTGATCTCCGGTTATATTGTTTTGGAAATTGTATCTTTGTCTCCTTTTTTTATTCAGGTCGTTTCTGACATTCTTGTGAGTTTTCCTGTTCTCAGCTTTAATGTTTCCATTTGCCTTCATGCTGTCACCTTTTGTGTAGCAATACCAAGAGCAATTATTTTGCAGCCTCTGGAGCCCGATCAGCATCTGCTTTGTGCGGTGCATGATACGGGACACAAACCACCAGGAGACCAAGGTGCAGTGGCTAAAAGCACTGGTCCACGTGCATTCTCTGACTGCTTCCAAGGGCAAGTAAAATGTAATCTTCCTAGTGATTTAAGCTCTTAACGTTTTATTTTGTCTGTGGTTGGGCTACAAGCACGCGCGCAGTTGTCACCAGTGGTTCAGTTGATAGCAGGGGCAGGTGAAGGTCTGGTGTGAAGGTGAAGGCTGGGTGGGAGATGGTCACGTCCAGCCTCTCCTTCTGATGCCTGCTGGGTGTCAGAGTTCTCCATGCCCAGCGGTGCAGCAGCAATTGCCTATAGTCCTCTCGTAAATCAGACGCCTGAAATGATCAGGGTATACTCCACAAAAGAGGAGGAGGATGACAGAAGAGGTGTAACATTCTAGGCTGTGGGACAATGAAAGATGCCCTTAAAAAAACTACAAATAATACTAGTGAGGCAAACTTCTACCCCTGCCTTACGTCATCTGGCCATGGTGTAGAGCAGCATTTCTCAGCCGGTGAGAGCCTATCTCCCCAGGAAGGCACGGCAAGCTACCTGCCATGTCTCTGTGCCCAGATGGCCAAGGACCTTCCAGGATACACCCCGCTGTGATGGCTGGTCCAGCCCAGCAGCTCTCTGACACAGCAAAGTACATTTTTGGCCGAGTTAGTGACCTAACTTGTTCCCTGAGAGGCAAACACTGAAGTCAATGAATGGCTGGTGCTAGAAGGAGGGGGACAACAAAGAACCTCCTGTGACTTTTCAGATGGGTCCTCAACACTGGGAGGTCAAGACTTCAGAAGGGGTGAATTAAGCAGCTGCTTTTGCTCCTCAGCACCCAGGATGAGACTATCCCATGAGGGAAAGGGGGTGCTGGGAGCGGAGATGCAGCACTGGTGCTTCATTGCCTATTTGCTTTTCCTTGGGTCCAGTAAAAAGTAGTTGTTGTAATCCTTACGATAATCAGAGGAAGAGGATGGGGACTGGAAATTCAGCTATATGGAGAATACTGAATCTTATGATGCTGCTTCTGGGTCAGTTCTGGATGACAAAGTAAGAGAGTTCTTCCTTGGTTATCTGTATATCCCACATTTGCAGTGATTATGGGAAAAATGATTTTCAAAAGCCTCCATTGATCTGGACTAGCACCATCAGCGCCTCCTTGCTTTTCTCTTTGTTTCCCACAAGCTAGTTCAGAGAAACAGCACCGTCTGCCCAAGGGATGGGGGACCAAGTGTTAAGCTTGCCCGAAGGACATAAATAACAGTCAAGAAAAATGTCATTGTCTAGAAGAGTACCTTAAGACAGCAATTTTACTCTTTTCTTATATATTCACCTACAGATGCAGTCTTCATGTTCACTGGCTCAGGTTTCTCGGAAGAAAACACAAGCAGGACAAGACACTTTAATTTTCCCGTCGAAGGACAACCACCAAAGCAACACTTCAGTTCAGTGGTTACATTTTTTCTTGAAAAGGAACAACTCTTCTATCAGGAGCAATGAGACAGTGGCAAGGAATTAAGTTCTATGGTCTTCTATTGACATTTTGATACAGAAATTACTGAAAATTATTAAGACGAATCTTGCAGTCATCCCTCTTAGAGACAGTGGGTGCTAACACTTTCACACAGAAGTCTTTGACTCATGTTTTCAGACAGAGTTTTGTACTCCCACAAATGCACTGAGTAGTTATTTTCACACAAGTAGCGTTCAGTTTTATTTCAGCAAGAAACTTTGTTTTATACCTTCAATGTTCTTTTTCTTCTCCTTTCTTTTCTATTCAGAGGTCTTTGCTTGTTTTTAACACGTGCCCATAGGTCGGCTTACACGGATGGCGTACGCGCTTCTGGGAACTTGCCTGACAGAGGCAAAACTGTTGTTGGTGAAAACTCCAGGTTTGTGCAGTCGCTGCTCACAACAGTGAAGGGAACAGGATCTGCCAGTATCAGAGACTCGGGTACCCTGTATTGCCACAGCTCAGCTTTCCGGAGATTTACAGCACGGTGGGGACTCGCCAGAGCAGAAGGGAGAAAAGCAAGGGCAGGAATGAAGGATGATGTCGGTAGGTCCAGCAAACCAATTCACTGAATGTAGCATAAATCTCAACTACGAAGGAAAAAAGCACACAACTGATCTAATGTGTAATTAGGTTTTTCTGTGATTGCAACTCCTGCTGCTGCAGCTCCCTCTTTGTCCTACCTTTAGATTAATTACTCTCAGATTTCCCTTACGTGTACACTTCTTTATTTAGACCACCTGAAAGACCACAGATACTGTTGGTTACTCTAACTGGTACCAGTACCATGGTTTATTCTAAATTACCTTACTTAGTTGTTTGGAGTTTCTTTTAAATCAAATTCTCACTTGCTAATTTTTTATTTTATGTCTGTGTAACTTCCCACAGTTAATTTCTCTATCTCCATACAAAAGAAATGCTTTCCCCTCACCTCTAACTCCCTGTATTTAATTCTAATTTCCTTCTCAGACCTTAAAGATAATCAATAGTATCTTGATTCTGCTCCCTTTTTGAGGTCAAAACAGGCTCACACTACATTTTAAAACATTTCCATTATTGTTTCCATTGAATGCAAGGAAAATATGTTGACTTCATTAAAAAAAAAAATAAAATTAAACCAGAGATAACTTTCATAAATTAGATGTACAGATTTCACAGCTCAGAAGCAAGGATGTCAAACGTGTCCAGCTTATACAGCCTCCTACACAGAAACCACAAGGTTTC
The DNA here is from genome assembly GCA_033439905.1 of Ceryle rudis. Taxonomy (NCBI): domain Eukaryota; kingdom Metazoa; phylum Chordata; class Aves; order Coraciiformes; family Cerylidae; genus Ceryle; species Ceryle rudis. The sequence continues at coordinate 52,548 of JAAGNO010022990.1, read as the reverse complement.
AACGACAAGTCACTGAAACCACAGCATTCAGCTTTTTATCCAAGACTACCTTTACCAAACTGGTGCTGCTGCTTCAGTGCGATGACTGATCACACAATAGTTTTTCCAAGGTTCGCTTAAGGTGCTGATCTGTGTAAAAAAATGAAACTCATTATGCAAAGCAACCGTGCTCTATAGATTTTCAAACCCGTATGTGTCTGCATATAAAAGATATCTCTGTAGGCACAGGCACACAGGTTTGTATCTGTTGTATGCGTCAAGTTACAGACAGAAACGGAGACATCCGAAAAGAAAAATTACTGAGAAAAGCTGTTCTTTCAAAGGTCCTACATTAAAGTTTTATCTGTTAAGGAGAGTACGAGCTAGTCACCTCAGAGTATTCCCTAACCTGACACAATTAAATAGCACATTTTTTAAGTACAAAGTGCATTATATTCCTAGAGTAATTCATATAGGAAAACCAAACAGTATTCCTATTTAAGTTAACAACTGCATACTGGTAGAGTTAAATACTGCTGTGCTCCTACTGCTGCAGGAGCTGAAGCACAAGCAGCAGCTGATGGCTCGTCCAGTGGTTTGAGGCACATGGGAAGCTGAGGAGCTGGTCTGCAAGCAGGTACTTGGAGGCACTCCAAGGTGGGGGCAGAGCACATCCTCCAGTGCAATCTCACACTGCTCCTCGGTCCTCAGGATTTCTTGCTGTGCCACAGAAGTGCCCCAGCGTGGTTTGACACAACGCTGCTCCTTGGACTGGGAAGACAAAAAAGAGGAAGGAGAAGATTGTGAAGAGTTTATAGATCTTGAAACCAACACTATCATTAAAAAATAATCCTAATAGAAACTGTGTATACACAGTAAACATATATATACACATATACAAAGCAGGGTACAATTGTAATACTTTGGTAGTACCTGAGAACCAGAAAGTGAAACTAGTTAGAAATAAAAGTGTTCAGTCATCTGCTTCTGCCAATACATGCCAAAAGGTAAAGCACAGTCAAAAGGGAAAAAATGCATCTTATTTTAATGTTAACTGTATATAGAATGGATCTGTAAGGAAGGCAAGATAAGGACAGATTTGCTAGAGAGGCAGGAAAAGGTCTATAGCCTTTCACTGGCCACACCCTGTATTTTGCTCTACACTACAGAAGAGGGGATCAATTGTCCTGCTGCGGAGACCCCACGCCAGCACAGCAGCCTTGCCAAACCCTGAGAGTGTCTTCCAAAAGACTCTGTAACATCGAACCTTTAATTTTCCTGTTGAAACACAAGCTGCAGTGTCACGCTGATCACGGTGCACGGCCTATCAGGGTACGGAAAGGCACAACTGCCAGGGAAATGGTTACGTGTGCCGTGCACGCCTGCAAGCTGGAGCGGACTCCACACCAGACTTGTCCATCTCAAGCCTACAACGGTTTGGGGGTTATTTGTTTTAGCCTACTGATGTTGTAACACAGAAGTGACTCTTCTCACTCCTGCTCCTTCTGTTCCGTTAACATCAGTAAATGAACAAAGGCAGCGTTTTGTATCGTGCCATTCTGCTTCCTCCATTCACTGTCCAACAGCTGCAGTATCAGTTTTGATTTTTCCATTTTGAACGAACATGATGTACACTGTTGGGTTTCAGTACTACCACAGAGCTGCTTTCCACACCATAGGCCGGGCTGTCTCTCCAGAAAACGTGTATTACATAGACAACACTTGTGCAGTGGAAAGGTTGTGCACTGCTGGGCCACGTTTCACGAGAAAACCCGAAGATCCACAGCGCAATGCCATCAAGCACTGGAGCTGCAGGAGAAGCCACTGCTGCCACACAGGAGAACCGACTTCTAGCTTATTGCCCCCACCTCTCCCCACCTGTGGCTTTCAGCTGAACAACTACTTTCTACCCTCAAATTGTTAAAAGAGAACTGTGGTAGCCTGACTTCCTGCCAACTGCTCTTCTGAACATGGCTGTCCTCTGATAGTGGGGAAGGATTATTAGTGATACTGTAAATAAGAATGAAGCTGCCTGACAAAAGCTGGAACCCAGCTCAGGCACAGAAAATGCTCTAAGCTCTTACCGTGGCAGAGACTGAACTGATAAAGCCTTATACAGGAGTTTTTAGCTGTCAGAGGAACTATATGACATGGATGCCTGCAATGACAGAAGACCAGACTTGGTGACCCAGCAAGGCTTCTTCCATCCTACATGTGGAGAAAGGTGTGACCCGGGAGGCTGCTCCAATGCTAAAGGAGAGACTTGAAAGGGCCTGGTAACAAGAGGACAGTTCTTCTGAATATCTGGTTCTGCACGTAGTGGGTCTAGGCTGGTCTCAGGCTCTGGATGTTGACAAGACATTTTCTCACTATTAGCAGTTGATAAGGCTAGAAATACATCAAACAAACTATGTGCATAACAAGCATCATCAGGGTGACCTGGGAGCACGATGCAGCTGGTATTTAACCTATATGCAACTGCTGTTAAATTGTTCTGCTTTACAGTCATCCCCTTCTGCTGAACCAAGGAGAACAATGCCAGTAATGCCTGGTACAAAACAAATGAGGCAACACAGGAGCATTCGCAAATGGCTTTGCATTTCTCAGGCATTTTCACTAGCTGAAGCCTTGGTAAAGCCATGAGCAGGTTTGTTCTACATTCAGGACTTAATCTGTTCTTGAAAGCAGATTCTACTTTCCATCCCCCAAGATTCTTTGGTTTTTACATTGCCTCTTTCTCTTGGGCAGCACTGTATCTCAGCCTTAACTGTTTGAGAACCACAGAATACTAATGCCAGTGGCGTTCACTGCTAGAAGGGTAAGATAATGATTTTTAAATCTGGTAATGGCTCGAGATCAAACACCAGCATGCCCACAATAGGCAGGTACCTCTCCAGCCCTGTGAACTGCAGACGGGGGGTTCTTTGGCACTCACACGAGTCCTTTGAGACAGAACAGCTCACTTGGTAACCCAGCCAGTTCAGCATTTGTCATACTCTTCCTGTTTTCCAGCAATTGGGAATTGTCTTAAATATTTTTGCTCAAGTTAATTCCCCTTACATGGTATAAGAAGAATCTTCTGTAATAAAAGCTTTTGCTTGGCATCCCTTCAATCTTCAGTTCACTTTCAGGGCAGAAATGCACAACGCCCTCTAAGAGCCACTCCATTTATTCCTCCAATTCCTTCCTGTACTGCATGGGATCTTTTTATCGGCCAGTGTCAGACCCACTGCAGTACGGATTAAAAACTGGCTGTTGACTCTGAAGGAACTTTATGGAGAATGCCAATGGGTTTATATTGTCGTACGGAATCTGTTACATTTTAGCCACCACATTCAGACTTGTATTTGCTCTGATTTTTATAGTGAATGCAAGTTAGAAATATAGTTTTTCCCAGATTTGATTTTGTCTTTTCAAAGCAAGGTTAAAAGACCAAATAATTATACCAAAGCTTATAATAAGAAAGTAAGATTGAAAGAGGGTGGAACGAACTTGCCAGTTGTCAGAAATAATTCAAAGACTAGTTTTCCCTAATACGTTATGCAGGAGTCTTCTCAGCCTCCCATTTTCCAGTGTAACTCTCTTCCCCTGCCCTCCTACAACCCCCCCCTCCGAGTCACAGGGAGCATACACATCAAATCTCACACACCTAAGTTATAAAAATTCTTTGAAAGCAGCCCCGTACATTACAGGCTTTTTTGGCTGAGCCATAGCAATGACTAAGCTATGGGAAAAGCCTCCATTCAGCTACACTGTAAAGGAAAATGTGGGTGGGGGAACTGGGCTTTCAGGGTCGAAGTCATTCAGCACTCGGGTGGCACTGTCACGAAGAGGAAAGAGGAGGACTCAGCCTCGCAGGCCTGGGATGGGAGGTTTTTCAGCTTTCCACTCTGCAGCCATCCCCCTGGGGCCGGGCAGGTGACGGTGCGCGAGAGTGTCATTATTTGACTCAGCGTGTTCCTAAGCCACAAAAGAGAAGTGACGTACATAAAAAGCATGTCACTCGCTTTTATCTGATCAGAGGGATATCAGGGAGTTTTCTCCACAGCCTAGACATAGAGGAAGTTCTTCTTTGTCCTTGTATTTCACTTTCTCTAATTGCATGCCTTTTGTCAAGCAATTATTGTGACCTTATAGCCTCTAACACTACCCAGAAGGCTGTACAGTTTTAGAGACACGATACGCAAACGCCCACTACTGCCACATTGCCAAATACCTACTGTTTAGCTTCCTACTCTCATTACTCCACAAACTTTAAAACTGGTTTCTGATACAATAGATTTAATTTACGAGTATCTCAGACAGGGCCATCCCACCTCCCATGAATTTGGCGGAATTTGGCCTTCACCAAATGCGTGAATTATCCTGCTCTACCAGCAAATGAGTAAAGTCTGCCGTATTTCTGTGATGCTTTCTGGTGGAAAATATCAATGCTTCCCTTACTACATACCACCCAAATGGTTACTGTACAGCCATTCTTTCACACAGTAGATTCTACTGTAAAAATATGCAGTGGTCTTCACCACAGAACAACTTTTTCATCTTCTGTAACGTCATAAACTGCCTTTGGCAGTGCTAAACCTATTTTCCCTCGGTTTAAAACCATCTCCCCTTGTCCTGTTGCTGGACACTCTTGCGAAGAGTTCCTCTCCAGCCTTCCCATAGGTTCCCTTCAGTTATCAAAAGGCAGTTATAAGGTCCTCCCGGAGTCTTCTCCAGGCTGAACAATCCCAGCTCCCTCAGCCTATCCTCACAGCAGAGGTGCTCCAGCACCCAGATCATTTTTGTGGTCCTCCTCTGGACTCATTCCAACAGATCTATGTCCCTCTTACAGTGGGGACACCAGAACTGGATGCAGTATTCAAGGTGGGGTCTCCCAAGAGCAGAGTAAAGGGGGAGAATCACCTCTCTTCATCTGCTGGCCACACTCCTCTTGATGCATCCTAGGATACGGTTGGCCTTCTGAGCCGCATGAGTGCACTGCCAGCCGGCTCATGTTGAGCCTCTTGTCAATCAACCCCCCCAAGCTCTTTTCTTCAGGGCTACTCTCAACCCACTCTGTACCCAGTCTGTAATTGTGCCTGGGATTGGCCCAGTCCAGATGCAGGACCTTGCACTTTGACTTGTTGAACCTCAAGCAGTTCGCACTGGCCCATTTCTCAAGCCTGTCAAGGTCCCTCTGGATGGCAACCCTTCCCTCAAGTGCGTCCACCGCACCACACAACTTGGTGACATCAGCAAACCCACTGAGGGTGCACTCAATACCACTGTCCGTGTCTCTGACAAAGATGTTCAACAGCACTGGACCCAGAACAGATCCCTGAGGACCACTTGTCACTGGTCTCCACCTGGACATCAAGCCATTGATCACAACTCTTTTGAGTGCAACCTTCTAGTCAGTTCCTTATGCACCAGGTGGTCCATCCATCAAGTCCACGTCTCTCCATCCTAAGAGACAAGGATGTCATGTGGGACAGTGTCAAATGCTTTGCACAAGTCCAGGTAGACTACATCAGTTGCTCTTCCCATATCAACCAGAGTTATAACTCTGTCATAGAAGGCCACCCAATTAGGCAGGCACGATTTGCCCTGAGGGAAGCCATGCTGGCTGTCACTGTTCACCTCGTTATTTTTCACGTGCCTTAGTACAAATCACATGCCTTAGTACAGATATAATAAGAAATAAAATAGTAATTTAAAAAATTATCATACTACCTTTTCCTTTTCTTCAAGAAATAATATTTTAGACTATGTGGCAGTAGAAAGTATTCTTTTTCTCGCTTATTTCAGTTCTCATTTTTTCAGGATTACTGTTCTATCAGTGAGGTTAACTATCCCTCTCACCAGGAGAGGTTTTGTCCACGAGAGCATGAGCACGTTACATGTATCTGCACATACACCTGTAAAATCGATTCCTTTAAGCTATCCAATTGCTGAAAGATTTCCTCAAAACCAGCGTATGTGCTTAACTACAACATGCATCAATTTGGAGGGAAATTATGCAAGTCTGCCTTATTTCTTAATTCTGATCCATTTGCTGGCTTTATTCTGCCTTTTCATTTTTTAAAGCATGCACTTCTGTTTGGATTTCACCCAAAACAAACGCGCTTCTACACTGCCAAGAGAATTCCTAGGTCTCAGCATCACATCCCCTTTGAAGGAGCTGCGTTCAGTCGCAAAACTCACCTCGAGGCTGGCTGCTGCAGAACGTAACCAAACGTGTTTCGCTGGTACAAGCGCTGCCCACCTCTGCAAAGCGCAAGCATCCCCTGGGAGTCATCAAAATTTAGTCCCTGATAATCCAGTTATCGCTCCCATCCAGGGAAGGGGTATGGCACAGGGATCCAGCTCTTCCAGGCCAGTGCAATCTCCCTGCAACTTTGCCCCCCAGTGGACATATTCCCTATGATGCTGTTAAAATACCCAGTGCTGGTTGCAAGTAAATCTGTGACAAACTTCAGCTGGCTTCAATGTTAAAATGGCCTTTTCCTCACAGCTGTCACAGAAACCAAGCCAAGAACGTGGAAGTGGCAGCTCCCAGACATCAGGGGGAACTAACTAACAAACATCCCTTGGAGCCATAAAGTAAGCAGGATAAATGTATTTAAGTTCTGAAAAAATGTCCTGTCATACTTCTCCGGCATGGTACAGGAGAGCTTCAGATGGATTGGAGAGATTCGTTGCCGTAAGAAACAGGAAAAAAAATGCAGAATCTCTGTTTACTTAGGTCTGTGGTTTCTATGTACTTACTTTTTACTACGTTCATTTCTTGACTCAAAGTGAAAATGGGAATTCACCCTTTTCTCTTTTTTTCCTGTCCAAAGTGCAGATGGGGCAGATTTTCGTTCACTCCATCAATCCCTGCCCCCTACGCACAAACTCGCATACATGCACCTAGCCAGTGGAAAAGAAAAAAGGGTTACTCATTAATCCATTCTACAAAGCTTTCCAAACTGAAATGGGTGGGTTTTACATCTCCAGCAAGGAGCAATATATAGGTAGGTACGTAGCATACCTGAGCACAGCTCAAACTGAAGTGTTCATCTTGAATAGCACAACTTTGCTCCTGGCACATTTTAAAACAAAACTCATCAGTATGGAGAGGATGCTTATTTTCTATATGCTTTTCTTCTGCTCCAGTATGGCACTGACTGCAACACCACAGAAAATAGCAAAATACAAACAGGTTTTGAAGACAATTAAGCTGTTAGAAACCACAGTGAAAGATAAGGTAAGCAAAGTATTTGTCACAATACTGAAATTGCTTTCAAGTATTATTGCTTAGAATAGATCTTGGGAGGGAGATCGCCTTTACATGGCAAACTTCTCTAACTTACATTTGTTTTATTGTAGGACGTTGAACTGCTGCATACACCAGAAAACCCTGTGGTAAGACTGCTTTAACATTACTTCCTAACTGTATCAGTTTGATTTTGTACTGGTTTATTCCATTGAGAAGTGGCAGATGCCAACTTCTTGACATCTCTGACCTAGTGCTCTTAATGCAAGCCAGACTGAATAAGAAAATACTTTTATCGAAGTGCCTCATTTCTGGATTTCTAACGGCAGAAGTGTTTATATGAGGTGACCTTAACTGCTATTTTGCTATCATGCGTATATTCTCGCCCACCCACGGATTCAAATCTGTACATATTCCATTTACTCAAGAAAGGGGGCCAAGAGTGAGGATTCCTACAAGATCCAGATGAGCAGCAGCGCTCTTGGGGATGCAGGCTTTGGGAGTGCAAGTGCCTCCAGCTGCCGCAAACTCCAGATGCACTGGGAGCACTGCTGAGCTGAGCCAAAGGGACCCCCACTGAAGCTAAATGCTGAGGGTGGCACTGCGAGGCCGTACGACCAGCGCCTCCTCTCCTGTGTAGTCGCATCGGTTTCTCCAACGTGACTCATGCACAAAGGCTGCGCTACCAACGGGAAGATAAAGCTGCATTCTGCAAGTATCTCTTGGGATTGTAACTAGCTAAAATGACAAGAACAGGTCCCTGTGAATCCCCTTTTAATACAGATACTTATTTATACGGTATTGAATGCTGATAGTTTGCGTGTTCCAAGGTCAGGAACTTCTTATGGCTAGTAAATGACACCAGAGCCACAGAAAGCGTGTGCGTACTTGAAAGTGGCAGGATGCAGGATCTGCTGTGAAATCAAATGCTAGTAATACTAACAAAGTGTCTTGGAGCCTGTCCAAAAAAGGAACTGGGATTATTTAGCCTGGAGAAAAAGAAGGCTCAGGGGAGACCCTATTGCTCTCTACACCTACCTGAGAGGAGGCTGTAGTGAGCTGTGGGTCAGTCTCTTCTCCCAAGTAACAAGCAACAGGAAAAGAAGGAATGACAAGTTGCACCAGGGGAGGGGAGGTTTAGGTTGGATATTAGGAGAAATTTCTTCACCGAAAGGGTTCTCAAGTCCTGGAACAGGCTGCCCAGGGAAGTGGTGGAGTCACCATCCCTGCAGGTCTCTAAAAGCCATCTATGGGTGGTGCTGAGGGACACGGTTTAGTGGTGACCTGGCAGTGCTGAGTTAACAGCTGGACTTGATGATCTTTAAGGTATCTTCCAATCGAAACAATTCTGTGAGTCAATGATTCTATAAAAGCTTCGAAGGTAAATGCGTTCTGCTCTCTTTAGATAATCCCCAACACGCAACAAAAGTCGAGAGCTGGCTGTGGTTATTCTCATGTTATATTGCTATTATCAGCTACCTTAAATTTACCCATCATTTTGATAGCTGAGCCCTGACAACTACTTCAGAAAGCAATCAATTTTGATCTACGTACAGAATCGATCATTACGCAGTCTTTTGAAAAATGCCCAGAGAGAAAAGCTATTTACTCAGGACTGTAAACTCCCTTACAAACCAACAAGAAGAAGAAAGGAAAGAAACTCACCTCATTTCACACCGTTTTCATTAGCCTCCTCCTAGCCTTTAGAGTTGAGTGCATATTTTACTTGCCAAAAACATACAGAAGCATGACCAAAACAGATACATTCCTTCTCATTGCTAGAAACAACTGCAGTGCAAAAACCTAATGCACTGTAACCAACTGCTGGGGTTTTTTCACGAAGAGTCTTTCTAACTTGTGGTGTCAAAGAGAAAAGGAGATGATTAGCTGTCATTGTACTGCTGGTGTTTGCCAGCACCTCCGAAACAAAGCAAACAAAACTAGTGACTAATTGCTCAATCAAGTTGTGTTTTGTTTTTTTTTTTTCTAACAAAAAAACCTGTCACCTCAGGAAGGAAGACAACAGTTCATTTGCAGCTTAGGGCTTTACAGTCTGATACTGGGAGGACCCAAATACCTCTGCTGAAAACAGTACTAAGTTGATATAGGTTCAACCTCTGATGAAAAACTTAAAAAAAAAATTAGTGTGCCAATAGTAATTAACACCAGCGACCACATTAACAAACTTTTCATCCTACAGGGTGAAATGTTCACTTACTGAATTGCCCAGATATTAAGATATGAATTAACACTGGGCCAGAGCTGCACTCAGGGTGATGAGATGCAATCACACTCTAATGAAACTGCATTTAATAAAAAGCCTTTCCTGTAACTGTATTTCAAATATCAAAATATTGCTTCTGTGATAATCTGCTTATGCCAAATTTACATTTGGTCTTGACTATTCAAGAAGACCACCTTTTATAACTGTAAATTATAAACAATCTTTCATAACATCCAAAATTCAGTGGTTTACCGCTGGTTTGTTCTGTCTTCCGTGAGGTTCCTCTGAGTGGACTGCATGTTGGACCTAATTCAATCCCACACGATTTCCTCGTGCGCTCAGCAAAGAAATACCCTTTTTTAAAAAAACCAGGGGGAGGTAAGAACTTTAAAAGCTCAGAGGACATCAACTCAAGGGAAAACACGCTGAAGCTGAGAAGTACTCCTAAGGCTGTAGAAATTCAAGACTGGAGGGAAAATAAGATCTGCTGCTGGTGATTGACACTGCAGCGGAAGCCAGTGACACAATGCTGATTTACATCAGATCAGCATCTAACCCCACTGATCGCTAATTCAGGAAGCGAAGGCTTTTCAGGCTAATCTGTAGAGGTAGTTTGACTCAGATGCAGATTATTGCTGCAAATTGCCTCTGAGTATTGTACGTTTGTCTAGCCCACCTCAGACACTACCAGTGCTCTGTGCTTTTAATGCTTCTTCATCGGAGTGCTTAACCCATCACAACATGCTAAAACCCACAATCCCTGTGGTCCTCCGACTGCTGGCCTGCCTACAGCTAACTGTCAACTCAGCAAAAAAAAAAAAAAAGTAGCATATATGAGAAATGCTGGTTTCTCAGCTCATCACGGATGAGGCACAAAATGTTTTCAGTTTCAGCTGGAAAATTAATCTTTTTAAATACTAGTGGTTTTTTTCCAGTAAGCAAGACTGGTTACGGTAAGAAGCTTGAAACAAACATAAATGAGTGGGTTTTAAGGAAAACAAACTGGTTTATCTAACCGATACAAAAAAATTGCTACTAAAATTTGCTATAAGCAGCGTACATGAAAGTTGCCTTGTCCTTGCCAAACTGGAGCGGCATCTAATAAACCAGATGAGGTTCAGCTTCAGCTTCGGCAGCAGTTGGTATGCAAAGAAGGGATGATGGCTTTGGAGCCTTTCTAATGTGCGCTATCAGCACTTCTACATCTTTCCTTCTTTGAAGAACAGAAAGCAAGTTAGAAACCGGCTTCAGTAAACATCGCTTTCCTTTCTCTGATGACTATGGGTTAGTTTCAGTGATATTTTCCATAGCTGTGTGCCTAGCAAAGGCAAACAGCTGCCGAGCAGGACAGGAGACCCTGGAGAGCTTACAGTCGTTCTGTGAACATCGGTAAAATTCACATGCAGCTGCACCATGAAGAGAAAATGGCAGGTTGCTTTAATTCCAGACATGCAGCAGCAATAGAGAGTTCATATCAGGATAGATGGCTTCTTTTTCATGTTAGACAGAGATGGTGCTGACTTTCCTTGACTTAGGGTTGACATGCACTGAACTGACCCAGTAAGACAATTCAACCAGGAGCCTGGCTCCTCTTCTTCCCTCATCCTTAATCCCTCTTTTCCCTTTAGTAAGGTAACTAACTTACTTTATCACCCTCATTTCCCTTGCTCTCAAGTGAGAACATTTCAATAGCCTTTGAAAATGTGCAGTTCTACATCAATTCCAATTATTAAGTTGGTGATATTAAAAATAGCACAAAAAATAGGAAGTAAAAAGCATATTCCCAGATGTAGCGCTGTTTTGGCCTGCTCTGGCAGGGGGTTGGACTCGATGATCTTCAGAGGTCCCTTCCAACCCCTAACATTCTGTGTTTCTGTGATAGTCATAATTTTTTTTTAAAAGAAAATACTGGTGTCCGTGCTTGTGAAAACATGTTCTACTCTTCAGTAGCGTTTTCTTTCAACTGCTGTCATGATTAATATCCAAGTAAGCATTTTAGGCATTTATTTTATGAGGGAATATTTAAGTAATTATCAAAGAACAGGCAAAGTAAAGGTTAAAGACCTTCTGCATTTCTAAATCTAGCTTCAAAAAAACCCACAGCTGATTCTTCCCAGTTAATATCCTGGATATGTACTTTTGCACATGGACCAGAACTGAACACATGCAGGAAAAAATGCTGCGACATTTGCTTTAAAACTGTTCCTTCTTTTCCCGTCCTAGGATGAGTGCCTGTACACAGCTGTGAAATGCTTCCAGAAGGGGGTACTGCAATTACAACCAGAAAACAGCAATGTGAATGCTACGTTCACCCAGACCGTCACAGTCTTGAAAAGATTCACCTACAGCAAAAAAAAAGATTCACCTGGGGAGGTAGGATTTCCTAACACCGCCACAATCCCCCTCACTGCTGCTTCTTTTCTCTAGCAGGCACCGCCTGCAATGGTGGGATTGTAGAGAGCAAACTTGTTCGAAAAAACAATTTGCCTTTGATTACTGTGGAAATTCAACTGTCCACTTTTCTGCACTTCTCGGAGAGGCGTTCGCTCTGATCCTATCACTTGCACATATGGAGTTTCCAACCATGTGCCGAACAAAGGGACAGGGATTATGGCAAAAAGCGTGAACGTGAGCTGTCTTCGCTATATTCTTTCCCTTTCTGAAAGGGCCTGTCTCAGCTTTTCCATTTGCAAAAGGCTTTGATTACAGCCTTCTTGATTTTTCAGTACGAAAGCCTTAAGCATGGCTTATGATTCTGATGGGCTGTTCAGAAGTGGCATGATTTTCTTTATCTTCCAACAGTGTCAGTCTTCATGTGAATCTTATGAGAAAAAAAACCCCAAAGAGTTTTTGGAGAGCTTTGAAAAACTAATCAAAAAGGTAATCAGAATTGATTCCTCTTGGGTGCTTTCTGATACTTTCCAAACAACTGCAGCTATCCTTACTTTACCCTACTTCTCACAATGTGTTGTTTTTACAGTTGTTCAAGGCCTCACACGGGACAAACCAGAGCTGAAGGCTACTGAAAATCTACAATGTAAAGCAGACACTATGTTATTTAAGACAACATGAAAAATGTAAATATTTTCATTGCTACTATGCTGTGCTCTGTGTCTGTGGTAAGTGAAAGCTTCTCCCAAAGACTTAAGGAGTCTTTTATTTGTGAGCTGGACGGTGTTTTGAAAGTGATCCTTGTCTCACTGTACAGTGAAAATTATATTGCAATTTCAGAAAAATGGGTTCTCTTAAGGGACTTGATTATCACCTCCTGCCGAACTAGATGGCTACGCCTGCATTTTTGCTTTGATCTTTAATGAACCTCAACCAGAGATGTCTGAAACTTTTTAAAGAAAGCAAAACAATAACGCCACACAGAACTTTCTAAGTTCTTAGACTGCATTTTAGCTCACTATGGAAAAATCTCATACATTTAACTACCTTATAAATACTGGAAAAAACATTTACAAATCATACTGTATAGACCGGGTCCGACCTGAGTCCATCTCGAAGTTAACAGCACATTTGCCATGGGTTTTAAATACAGTAACTGATTATTATTCAGAGTAAAGCAGCACAAATGCATATTGCTGTCTCTCAAAGACAATGTTTTACACTCATGTTCATGTAGCATTAACACTAGACTTTCTCTCTACTCCTGATTCATTTTAATGCTATAATTGCAATTTTGCCTTTAAATACTGCTGATTTTTTTTAACGGGCTCACCTGCCTGTACAGCTTCTGAATCCCAAACATTTCTGTGCAACTATGGCCAGAGATACCACCGAAACTTTTTAAAACAGAAGTATCACAGCACTTAAAACTAGTTTTTAGCAGCTTCATTATATACCACCATATTCTGCTCACAATGATTCTGTACCTCTGGACTCTTCCATCTGAGAAATAGCTGTTAATTTTGCCCCAAGCGGATGTTAGCCCCACGTGAGGAAACTCATCTTGGAAAAGGCTGTAAAGCCTTCCAGTAAAAATTAACCCCTCATCTAATTTTCTCTTTACTTAGTAGAAATGCGGTAGAGAGAGGAAACTGGAAAACTACATCTAATGTTACAATGGAAAATGACAAGCTTAGTTACGTCCAAAAATAATGAGGTAGTATTAAAAATGTTTCCATTCCTACTAATGCAGCCTAAAGGAAAATTAGTACGAAACCTGGGTTTGCTGCCACACCTTTGCTGTCCTGAAATGTGAACCTTTTCAAAAACCTATGTAAGAGGAGGAAGGGAGATCCTCAGGACAACAACAAGTCCAATTTCCACAGTGACTTCTCCTTGTTTCTGGCTCTCCTTCTTCCATTTTGATGGTTTTTTCCTGTTTTAAAATCTGCTTTCCCCTAAGCCGTTTTCTTTTACCTCATACCTCTATGTTTCCACATTAGTGTACCAGAATGAACATTCTAAACATGAACTGCCACTCATATGTCAGTAATCAAGCTACTGCATTTAAATGCTGTTCTGCATCTTCTATCCCCGTTTCTCTCACCTTGCTACCCATAAAGTACACCAATTGATAAGCAGTACACAAAGCTGCTGCTGCAACTGCAATGGATTTTGAAGTTAGGGAAGTAGAGAAAGTCAGGGCAAAACTTCCTTTCAGATCTGGAGAAAAACAACTGGGGAAATACTAAAGCAACTCCTGCAATCTCAGAGTACTCGCTGATGTTTCCATAACATTACAGTCAAATTTTTTATGGAGGAGTTTAATTGAATCCCTTTATCATAAAGTGCGTGCTTTTTTTGGTGAGTCCTATCAGGCCAACCAATAAACCAGCACTTGTCATTCACTTCCACGGGGTATTTCTACGTGCAGAGTTTTGGAGAAAGAGCTTTATTTTTGTACAAAGCATACAGTACGTATCTCATTTGTAAATGTCTTTTCCAGTAATTCGCCAAGCACATTCTAATCAATATTCTAAAAGAGCCTGTTAAAATCCTCGCTGTGCAGATGAAATGTGATTAGCATGCCCTAACAAGGAGAACTTTGTACATTATGTATTTATTTGGAATCATCGTAAAGCACCGAGAAGCAACTGTTGTACCTGGAATGACTGTTTTATGACAGAAAAGCAACTTCCTACCAGAATGTCATAAGCTAACCAGTTACTCCTGCCTACACTGGGACAATTTCTGGGTTGTGTCCGTGAGGCAGTGTGTAATGCCATAAAGTAATGTAGCTATTTCTCTTCAGTGCCTTGGCTCCTTTGTTTTTAAACTATGGATCTTAGCAAATCAAGCACAGTGCTAAAAGAGGTGGGGTTTTTTTGTTGTTTTAAATGTAATCTACTCATTTGTTAATTGAGGCTATTTCTTGTACCTGCAGAACAACTTAATTGAAAACATTTCTTCATAGGATTCAAAAAACTGTAATAAATATAACTTAGAAGGTTGATTGTTCTGACATCTTGCGGAAGACTGTATGTGTTGGACAATCCAGTCCAGATATGTACGGGGAATGTTAATCACAAAATGATCACTGCTGACTTTAGTTAATAACATCACGCTCCAGGGCAGTGTCAGCAGAATCGCTGCGGGCAATTTTGTCCACTTCAGTATACTTTGACTTAAACAGCGCTGAGGCCTCATGCCAACTCTGATCTGTCAGTTATGAAGGGTCGAGTGTATTATTCAGGGTTATTTGAATCCCAAATGAAGGACAGGAAATCAGTGAAGGACAGATTAGTCTTTGAGAGAATATCATCTTGTTCGTCGACACCATTCTCAGGAGAAAGAAAATGAAGATGCCCCAGGAAGAACTTGTGACCCTAGGAAGGACTAGTTATTACAATTCCAGATGTGTACATAACCTTGACTTATTTTTCTCTGTAAGATGAACTCTTTGTCTCACTGCGCTCTCTGCAGAAACTACGTACGTTTCGTTGACTGAGTATGCAGGGTAAGCCATAAAAACTCATTGCCTCCCAGGGAGGTTTTACAACGTATTTATGATTTTGGTCATAAGTGCCCTTTGCAGGCACTTCAAGATGTGTTTTAGCATGGTATATACAACTCTGTATAATATTTACATTTCTGGAGAAGATTCTTTATTTTTATACCAACCAATTCATCTAATTTAATTATTTATTGCATTTCTGTGAACAGAATGTTCATATTAAGGACTATGTGGTCTGATTTATTTATATGCCTGTGATAATAAATAATTTTAGCTAATATGATTTTCTCTTGTTCTTTTCTTTAAAAGCTTCTGTCCATTCCTACCTCAATAATGGCCCCTAAGACCCCTCAGTGAGCTTTATTAGCCCACAGTGTCAGATTTTGCCAAATCAGACCAGGGCCACGGTACGCAAAGTTTGCCCTGTTCTTATATAATGCTTTAGAAGGGGTCATTACTTTTTTATTGTCCCCGTCTCATTTGAAAATATTTATTTTAAATTGGCTTTTCAGGTTTAATAAACTCCTTTCGGCAAATTAAGAGCAGGTTTAGTCACATCATCTATATTTCTTTCGACTGACACGAACAAAAAATCAGGTATCTTCCTGAAAACATAACACTACAAGTACCAATTATCCAGAATCTCCCAGTCCATTTTTTTCCACCGTTCTCCCTCCTCATCTTACTTTTCTCTTGCTTTGAAACGTCACCCTTTTTCACATCCCAATTGGACAGGATGTGTTTAAGTTCTCAAAACGTGAGTATTTTTAGTTATGATACTTTATAAGGGTAGCTATGTTTCGTCATTTATAAAAATGCCTTTTCCTCAAAATGTAACAAAAATGGACTTTGTTCCAACAAACAGGCACAAAGCTCTAACAAAACCAGAGTAAGCACTGAACAGCTACTCCTTCCCTTCTCAGCTGTTCAGGAAACACTGACTGAAGCAGTATCTCCTTCCATTATACTTCCCATCATCATGTATCCCCACTTGTTCGGTCCAATTTTCTTTGAAGGAAAAAAAACACCAAAAGCCTTTCAAATATCATAAAACCTTGAAGACTGCAGACGTGAACTGCTCCTTTGTACAGGACAACGCTGCTATGATCTCGCTCCTACCAGACAAGCAGTTCTGCTCTGCCCAGTGGGTATTTTCCCCTCAAAGAAGAGCCAGCAGCCTGACTCCCAAGGAGCTGGATGTGCCCGTTGCCTCCCGCTGGCTCCCCAATATTTCTGTAGTGGCAGACACCTGAATTTTCAGCGTGAATCACCCTGTAAAAGTGTTTGGAGGGAAGAGCAAAAGGACAGGGTCTGACCCAGGCAATCTCTCCTATCTCTGCACGTAAGCAGCCAGTGGGAGTCAGGTTTGCTGGGGTTCACCCAAAGTTCACGACCAGTCAAATCTGAGCCAACTGTTGCACTCAAAGAAAAGACACAGACACACTCAGGAGCAAGTCAGCCCTCTCCAAACGAGGTATGTAATACAAGTGACTGGAAAAAAAGCCTAGGGAACAGTTCTCAATTAAATAACTACGTATTTGATGCCTATTAATAGATATGATGACTCTCACTCAAACTACCCAGGATTTAGATGCGAGCCAAAATGTTCAGAGTACCCTCTGTGGCAGATGCAGTGTCTCCAGGTGTATAGATGCTAAATAGCACATAGCCCCTCTCTCCTGGCATAAGGTATTTCGTGTTGCACACGTACACTGCTTTTATTTCTTACTGGCATCGTTCAGTATTTGTGCCCACAGTCTCAATCACATTACAAAATACAGGAAAGAAAACATTTGGAGTGGAAATTTCTTAGCTTTTAAAATCTAAGGAGACTGAAAAATGAATACAGATGAAATATGCAAGTACAATTTCAGAAATACTATTAGTGGCTGATCTAACAGTGTTTCTGCTGTGGGCAACCGGTAGTGTGTCAGGATCTTGACGCTGCATTGTGGTTGCAAACAGACCCTAAAACCCTGTGGCCAGGCTACTCTGTCTTCCCAAAGACAGTGTTTGTTCCACATATACTACTGTAGACCTCATAAAAACTGAAATATATCGCACAGAAGCTTTAACAGAAAGCTTCAGGCTCCTGGTACATTCGGAAGAATTTACTGGAGCACAACATACACGTTGTGCATTGTACTTAAGCTAAGTGCTGGTGTAACAGAGAACAAGAGAGCCTCCCAAACCAAAGGCAATTCTGCTAACACTAGAGTAACTCTGCTGAGACATCTAGGGGCAATTTTGCCCCAAATTGACCTGTAGAGATGTAAAGAAGTTCCCTGTCAGAGCTGGAGCATCTCAATTACGTTGCTTTGTACTGCACAGAAATTTCTGTGGTCTTTCTCTCAATAAGGTGAGGAAGAACAGTTCCTACTCAAACATCTTTGCCCCAGGCAACGATCTCCATTGCTGTGCTGCCACCTGCTGCTGCTAACTGTATGGAACAGCTCCGGATGCAAAAATGGGGACGCTGAAACTATCATTCACAGCACACTACAGACATAACTACGTTCTTTACTTCCTGTTTGGTTTTCCCTTTTCCTGCTTACAGAGATGAAAACTTCCGAATGTTCTTTTCTTGTCCAATTGTGTTACTGCTGTAGCATCATGAAGTGTATGTTTAAAAAAAACCCCAGAGTGAGGGCACCTGAAAAATTACTCAAACTTTCTATTTTCTCAGCTTCAGAGATGTTAAGAACCCAGAAGAGAGGGCATAATTCATACAGAGTAACTTATTTCCGATGAAAGCTTTGTTTCTCTGTTCTCATATCTCACTCTTCTACTT
This sequence comes from Ceryle rudis, assembly GCA_033439905.1. Taxonomy (NCBI): domain Eukaryota; kingdom Metazoa; phylum Chordata; class Aves; order Coraciiformes; family Cerylidae; genus Ceryle; species Ceryle rudis. The sequence continues at coordinate 34,409 of JAAGNO010022990.1, read as the reverse complement.
GTGCATGTATCCCAGGACTCCATCACTTCAGCATCTCTCTCACGTACCTTTTGCACCTCTCTTGATCAGACTGAATTACCAGCAACGTAAAGAGGATGAAGGGTTTACACGGTAGCTAAAACTTTTGAAGGAATTAGAAAGGATGAAAACTGAAAGTATGGCAATATGGAGTCACTCAGAAAATGGAAAGTTAGGTTAAAGACAACCTTAAGTCCTGATTAATACACACAGATCAAAGCATACTACCTATATACAGATGTTCTGAGGCTAAGTGAAGGTCCCCCCATTTTCTTTTGGACAAAAGCATCTTCACTGTGTTTAATACGGTTTAGCTTGTATACACAGATTTCACATCACTAGCTGGCTTATCTTTCCAAAGAATCACCTTCAAAACTGGATCAAATCTGGCTCACAGGTCATGCCACTTGGTGTTTATCCTGACATTGGCTTGTAGCTCCAAGAAGCAAGGAAGTCCATAGCAAAGCTGACAAGGAAAGCAGCTACCTGGAGCATTATCCCTGGGCAGTAACACTCCCAGGTATAACAAAATACCTGGGACAATCACCTTTAATGAATACTTCCAAAACTGGAACAACAGTGAAGATAAATCTTTATCTTACAAATAAAGTGATAAAGTTTTATATGCTGTAGCAAGAGAATACAGATGGAATCCTCAAAACTCGCTGCTGTTACCAACTTGCCAAGAGGTAGCAATTTCTCTGCACATAGTCAATGAGATAATGCAGAACATCTCTCTACATTGTCTGTACGTGGAATTTCAGACAGTCCTCCTAAGTCAGGGACTTGATAAGGTATGCAGTGAATACACTCCCTCTTCTCACTGTTGTCACTAGAAGGGAGTAAGGTGCCGACTTCTAAATGCCCATAAACACCAAATATTCACCGTATCCTGCCTTTAGGCACCCTGACATCTTTATGTCCAACAACCTTCCCTGTGATTGCTCAAACACAGTAGCATCATGTCTTCTATTCTCTATTCTTAATTCTTAACATTTAACTTGCTTTTCTGACTGCTCAGAGTGACGAGTTGACAGTTCTGTGCAAGTATCAGGTTACCCAAAAGTGTAATCCATGTGCCTTCTCCAACTCCAAAGATTTTCTTCCTTCCATCACGCTTCCTCCAATTTCCTTTCCGTTTTCAAGGATTTTCGGACACTTACATGGTGCATAAACATCAGCTGCACAATTCCATTGAAACAGAAAAAAACCTAAATATAACTGTAAGGGCCTCTAGACGTTAGCATGAAACTCCTCATTCATCACAACTGCTGTTTATCAACCGGTGTAAATTGACACAAGAAAAAAATACGGCTCATGAATTCATAGCAGCCTCTCTAGGCTGAGTATCAACAGATCATCCTCATGTCCTCGGAGCAAGGAAGTCAGAAAAGCCACAGATATGAGGGGACCACTCACAAACCAGACGTAACAGACTATATGGTACGTTTCATATCAAGCATAACACAAGAGTTCGGAGCAATGCGATAGCACTGTGACCAGCAGCTCTCGCCATCCTCCCTCAAAATCTTCTATGTAGAGAGAATGCATGATAAAAGGGGTCAAGGCTGGAACTAGTTTATGTCAAGCAGTATCTCCAGAGAGTGAAATAGAGGAAAACATTGTGAGGTGGGCCCACCAAATCCAGCACTCTAATCGAGAAGCAACTCCAGGCTAACTACCGCCTTTCCGGACAGCAAGTGAACACACTGATGCAAAGAACGTATCGCAGCACAAGAGGGCAGCAGGCAACTCAGAAAGGAAAACGGATCTTCCTTCCCTTCAGCTTTTAGAAATATAATCTCGCCAACCCTCAGATGTAGGGAAATAATGTTTGGAAAGGTAACTTCACAAAAAATCTCACATCTGACAAAGAATTAATGATCAGAAGTCAGAAATTTTACTTTTTCAATACAAACGGAGATACTGCCAAGTTCAATGAACTCCTTCTTCGGAGGAAAATTCAACATTTACCTTGCAATGGCCCAAACTCAGTGAAACAGATCAAATCAGTCCAAGAGAATTTCCTTTAATTAAGAGGATGATGTCTGCACAGACACTGTTCATTCCAATAGGTTAAAAGCACGTAAGACTATTAGAAGGAAAAAAAAAAAAAAAAGAAAACCTCATTTTATACATCAGATATTTTTAAAGCCCACAATCAGTGTGTTTCAGGACCTCAAAGACTTCATTTCATTAGTGTTATCATTATTCTGTATTTTACCAACAGGGAAAGTAGTCAGGCACAAAGCAATCCGACAGCTTTCCCAAAGCTTTAGGTGAACTCCGTATCAGAGCAGAGCAGAACGATGCTAATGATTCCAGGCCAGTACCTTCACCAGACGCTTACGAAGACACGCAGGCATGACACGCAGCAGGCACTCACCCAGCCTCCTAACAGCTCACCTAGTATCTTATAAATGCTTTTCACAGGGGTATGAGACACCCTGTTCAGACAATGTGCACTTGCTGATGGTGAAGCCAACTTTCAATTCAGTGTCTGAAAAGAAGTAAGCTGGAAGTTTCTGCGTTAGTTTGCTCCCTTCCACATATACGATCTCTTTTCAAGCCTGCTTACGAAAGAAGTAGATAAAGCCACCAGTGAAACAAGTCAACACGGCCAGAAATATCTGGCTTACCTGGTGATTTATGAGTAGTAGTATCAAGAAAACGGCTCTCTGTGTTCTGGGTTCTGTGAGCAAAGAATGCACAGGGAACCCAGAAGAGCCAGCACAATTTATTCCACCACTAAAGCATACACTCTGATAAGACAACCACTTTTTGCAGGTTGATTTATGTGCGTGTTGAGTTTGTTTTGTGGAAAACTGGTATTTATGAGCAAGAATATCTTGATATCAGATTTACTTAAACTGAAAATAGCCATAAATCTACCTACAAAGTTTGAAGCTGGTTGTTGGTTCCATGTTGTGCTGTCTTTTACAGACACACTTCAAATGTCATCTACTTGGGGTGCATAAAGAAGAGTGTGGCCAGCAGGTAGAGGGAGGTTCTCCTCCTCTACTCCACACTCACTAGTGAGACCACAGCTGGAGTACTGTGTTCGGTTCTGGTCTCCCCAGTTCAAGAGGGACAGGGAAATGGTAGAGAGCTCGAGTCCAACAGAGAGCTACAATGATTTAGGGACTGGAACATCTCTCTTATGAGGAAAGGCTGAGAGCCCTGGGGCTGTTTAGCCTGAAGAAGAGAAGACAGAGGGGATCTTCTTAATGTTTACAAATACCTGAAGGGTGGGTGTCAAGTAGAAGGGGCCACTCTCTTTTCAGTTGTGTCCTGTGATAGGACAAGGGGCAATGGTAGCAAAGTGAAACACAGGAAGTTCCACCTCAACATGAGGAAAAACTTCACTGTGAGAGTGACAGAGCCCAGAACAGGCTGTCCAGAGAGGTTGTGGAGTCTCCTTCTCTGGAGACTTTCAATACCTGCCTGGATCTGTTCCTGTGTGGCCAGCCCTGGGTGACCCTGCTCTGGCAGAGGGTTTGGACTCTATGATCTCTGGATGTCTCTTCCAACCCCTTCCATGGCACCCAGACCAGGTTGGGCTGGTTGCTGCAGCACTCAGCAGAAACACAGACAAGAACCTCACCGGGATTTGTTAATGATGAACCAACAACTGCCTTTAAAACATCCTCCTTAAGCACCAAAGTTCCACATCATAAGAATTTCCTTAAGAAGACATTGTACAAGACAAACTCAAAAGCAGACTGGGCATTTTTAAGTGAAATGTTTTTCCACTGGAGGATAACAATAACAATTAGATGAAAATGAAACTTTTCTTTGCAACTTTCACTGCAACAACCTGACAAAACTTTAAACAAAATCCATTTCTAAGGTCCAGGATGGAATTTCTTGAAAAACAAGAGCATGTGCACAAGACCAGAGCAGAGAGCAGGTTTCTGGGATGGTCATTCACCAGGGAAGTGACTGCTGGACTTGAGGTCCAATTCCTGCTCTGCTTCACTTGGCTTCTCCATCTGAACATGCTCCACAAAGATGCCAGAGGAGTGGCTACTGAACTGACTGCTGTGGATCAGCCTCCCTCTGAGTGGTTTTTATTGAAAAGTTTTCAACATCATTTCCATGCGACACGGGAAAAAGGACAAAACTGAAAAAATGACACTTATGTGAAATGGGGAAATATTTTCTAGCTGGTTCTATCTGGTTCTCATAAGATCTCTCTCAGTGTTTGAGACATTTCTCTGGCAAATTTCCCAGTCTGATGCATATGCCTTATTTAGCCTTTAAGTAAAATTCAGTGGGCAGCAGAGTGATCAAGGTCAGATGAAGAGCAGCAGGGGTATACAGCAAAGAGTAAATCCCTTTAAGGAATAAAAGAAACTGTAGGTTGAGCAGTCAATGGGAGAACAAAAATGGATAGTAACCTCATTTAAAACTTCTCCCTCTCTGAAAGTTTCTGTATGAGTACTGATCCATCAACGACCCGTTTCACAATCAAAAGCACCCCAGGTGTTTTCCCAGCCCCCACAGATCTCCTTATTTTCCACCAAGAGAAAGCACCAACACAACTGCTTCACTTCAGTGAAACTGCTCTGCACAACAGTCAAGATAGCAGCAGTCATGTGACTTTGGATTATTCGTGCTCAGTTTTTAAGATCAAAGAATGATGATCTATGCTTTAAAATACATGATAAACATAATTTAAACTCTGTTTCAGACATGTAGGTGGCTCCAAACATTTGTAACATAGTATTTTATAACTGTCATCATAAAGTACAATCAAAATTGTGGTTCTTTCCCTTATATATAAAGAAAATTATCCAGACATAGGCTACCAGCTGCCATTTCACATTTCAGCACACACACGTCCTGATCCTATTAACCCTAGAGATAGACAACTAAAAAACCTCATGCCAACGTGCCGTATTTCACTTGTCATAGGCATACTCCCTGTCCAACAGGCAGTACTGGACTAGTTTAAGAGAGTCATGAAGTGATAAGACTACAGTGCTAAATGAACAGGAAAAAAACCAAACCAAACCAACAAAGAGAACAATCAACACTCTACAACAAAATATAAACCTGATGTTTAACATCAGATTGCTGAAGCTGGCAGAGCTTTACTCCTAGTGTAGCCAAGGTCATTTCAAAGGCAGTATTTTTCCTTTAAGTACCATCACCAGGCCCACACACTGTAAACAAGTGGTGTTATATAGTAACCCACTCTTTTAATAGTGCAAAAAGGTGACATTCATGGGTTTATAATTATTTCTAACAAGTGTTTTGAGATGTCTCTTTCCAAGCTGACTGTCTGGGGATGGGAGTTTTTATAGGAGAAACTGAAGTATTACTACAGGGGAATTCTTAAAAGGGCAGTAGCTAAAAATTTCTCATGTTGATGGGTTCTAGCAGATGACCTTAAAAGGAGTCAGACAGCGAGTAGATCTCAGGCTTTTGATATCCAAAAATCATACTAAACGTGGCCCACTTTTTTACTAGTATTATTTACACAGATTTAATAAATTCAGCTGCTTTGCAATGCAACAAATGTGGAACCAACTCCCCTGTTACTCTAACCTTTTATCTTCTTTTGCACCGTGCGGCTTTTAATTCCTACTTATCACACAAGATTTAAACGGAGACAACAGGTCTTACTGGCAGAAAAGCAGCACCACCCTCAGCATCTCTCAAAAAGGCATCTTAGCCACAGGTGTCAGAAGTACAGCAAACTGGCTAATTTCACATGGCAGGAGAATGCTGCTCGGGTCTACCTACTGCAGCAAGATTTGTTTCTGCCCTAGAAATTAACAGATGCAGAAGGTGGCTCTGAGAAACCCAAAGATGACACTGGATGGAGATGATGCTCTTGTCACCTCCTTACTGCCAGTGTGTCAAGGATGCAGTGAAGCAGGGTGAGAAAATAATCCTGCAAGACTGTCCTGCTGCTCCCACTAACTGCATTCTCCACAGAGGCAGTGCCAACAAATAGAGGTGACCAGACACCACTTTTAGACTCGGCAGGCTACAGGGCGAGGCTAAGTAGCTTGAGGGAGCTGTGCTGGTAGCACATCCCCTGCCTGGCAGTTAAGGAAACAGCACCTCACCAGGATAATGTGGCATTCTGCTCCTTTGGAGGCAGCAAGGGGGGAAGGACGCTGCAGTCTCATCGTAAATCTCCATTTTTCACAAGTTATTTGCCATTGTCATAGTGAGCTCAAATCACAGACTCTTAAAAATCGGCAATATAAAGCAGTCACTTCTGTCAACAGCCAGTTCCCTGATGGTAAGACCATTTCATCCAGTACTATTAACTAAAGCCTCTGGAAAGACTATTCCAAAATTATCAAAGTCATTATCTCCAGGAGAAACCAAGACATGGGTCTTGGATGCTTTTACCCGGAAAAAGTCATATCCAAAGACATTGCACTCAGAGGCAACTGAACAAATTACTCAACATCAACCGCTCTTTTGTAACCTACGGCTCAGTAAAGGAAGCTCACCTGATGGCAACCACTCCTCTGCGGGTCTCCAGCCTGAAAACTGCAGCAGCTTGCAGCCCAACAGGAGAGAGGTAAGGTGTCTCACTGCCAGAGGGTAGCCTGCTTCTGTCAACAGCCACGGTTGCAGAGTTGAGAACATGCACGTTCTTAGGTTCAGGGGTTTCTTACATTGTGGTAAATGCAGACAGGCTTCACAGACTGGTATCCTGGTACAAATGCTGTGCATGTCTCTTGACTCCTGTAAGATGCAAGAAAGCAAAATTCTACGACTTCTGAACTTGAAATTGCAATTTCAAACCTCCCTGCTTGGTACTACACTCTCACTGTAACTTTGGCTTCAAGCAGCAATGACTGTTTTATTCTGCCTGTATCTGCAGCACTATGGTTAGAAGTCTAACCAGGCAATAAAGCGCCAAGATAAAGCGACACTTTGCAGGCCAAAGGTGAGCAGCTTTATCTTGGCAGGGGAGTGCAGCAAGGACAGCGGTATCCGCAAGTGTCCAATGAAACATGCTGTATGCTACGATCTCAGGCTGAGGTGGTACAAGTGTGCTGCACCCCTGGCTTTGCAGGGACCCTTCGTGGACTTTCCAATTCAGCTGAAGCAGCCCCGTGAAGTCTCAGCAGTCACCTTTACGCTGCTCCTTTAAATGTCCCTCCCCAGCCCTGCCTCACGGTGGTTCCATTTCCATCTACTTCCACGCTCAGCAGCTGGCAGCTCCCCTCTAGCTCTCTCAAGTCCATTTCCAGACTACTGTCTCTGGCCTTCCAACCTCATACAGTATCTGTCCCTTTCTCACAGAAGAGGAAAGAGCAGCAGATTCATGAGGTGGCAGGAGCGTGACAGGTAAGTGCTGTAACAGTGCTGGGGCAGCCTGTAGTCTCACACGCACCTCCTCCTGCCTTTTGGAGATGCCACTATGTCAAAACCTTCTACACACAGCATGGAGAAGTCTACTGACACTTAAACCACCACATTTTTTTCCTCATCTGGGAGCATGGGAGTCAATTCTTCTGTTCCTCTCTCCTGTAAATTAACTTTGAAAACATCAAAACATTTTTGGCAGAACATACTGGCAGACTGAAATACACAGTGGCCGTGACTTCTTCGCCATGGAGCACCCATGGGACATGGTTATAACTAGACCACGGGCAACACCAACCACTTTCACTGAAAGCAGAGGGAACTGACCCCAGTGAGAACTGCAGGTGCTCTGTGCCGTAAGAGAACATACAGAGCCTGCCGTGTTTATGATGTATGCCCGCATGCAGCAGCCAGATGAGGAGGCGCCAGCAGATGGTGCCCCACAACTGGTACTGTATCATCTCCTGGGCTATGGTGAGAACCAGGCACCAGCTCAACCTCAGCAGAAATGGCTTCCTCTGCATGGTGCTCTTACTCTTTAGTGTCCCCGAAAGTCAGGAGCAGGTAATTTCAGTTTCCATAATTAACAATTTCCAAAGTACCAATTCACTTAATTTAAAAAATACTTTTATTAAAAATATTAATCACAGGAAAAAGCTTACAAACAGCAAAGCTCCTTTACAAGAAATCCTTCAGAGAATATGACTAATGTACCTGTACTTTTTAAATATAATATAAAATTGAGTCAAGGCCTACTCACTTTCTTACTCTTATTTTTTTCTTCTGTTGTTTTCTCTTTACAGTCTTTCAGTCATTTTCTGGATGGAAAAAAACATCAGCTCAGTTTCTGAATACAAGTAAAAGTCCTTTCACTTCTACTTAGAATTCAGGATTCTCACAAGCACTGCAGTGCAGGAGGCCCCACGCACCCCTTTGTCTACGTCTAGAGCAGCACGAGAAATGCTGTTTATTTTCAGTGCCCTGCACAGTACATCTGGAGTTCTCCCAAATCCAATGAGCTTGATGGTGCTGTTGTTTTGTTGTTGTTGCTTTGGTTTTTGCCTTCTCTCTGCTTCTACTGATTTGCAGAGAATGCCCAGACAAAATTAACCTGTGTACGTCTACAGTTGTTAATGATGCTTCTGATAATATTTGTTGAATATTTATTCCTGTTTAGCAGCACAAATTTGTCTCCCCCAGATCTTGGTTTAACCCTTTTGTCTGTTTACTAGGCATTTACATGGAACCTTTTCACATTTTTGTTTAGCCATATGCAGTGAAGGTTTCGGGAGGCACAGTAATAATATTGCTCTACAAGATCTATCCTAAAACATACAATGGCTCCTAAACATTCCTCCAGTTTCTCTGACTGTAGAATCTAAACGTATAGATTTTCACAGACACTGGGCTTCATTATACTAAGGCAGTAACTCCAGAAGTAAGTCTTACGCAGACGTTTAACAAAGGGATTTCCCCTTTCCTTCCCTAGGCAGGAACCACAGGTACAACAGATAGAAGCAATCTATCCCTGTGTATAATGTCAACTCTCGTTGAATCAACAGGATCTGACAACCAGCACCCTGCAAGGAATAATTTTGCTTGGTAGGACTATGATGTGACCTTTGGACTGTTGTGGGTTTTTCCTTTTTAAACTCTGACTGTATGAACTCTCCCATGCAACAGTTCATGAAAACCAGCTTAGGGGGCCAGAGTGAACTACTTCTTACCACACAAGCAACACAGTAACTACTTGTGAGGTTTTTCATGGGTAAAGAAATGAGTGTTAGGGAAAAATCATGTAGCCATATATTAGAAAATGCTCTGAAAGCAATGCCATTAACACAAGACCTAGGCTGGGAAGGCAGGAGCAGTGCACCTCTAGCCAACAGTCCTTGCATGAGGTACTAAGTTCTCTATGTGAAAAAGCCCTCTGATGGTCTGAGAATGGATATATACAGCTGGCCAAACTGGCACAGCACAAGTGGCTTCAGCATGTACAAGCAACCCACAGCACACTCGGCGCAGTTATTCTGAATATAGGTAAGATTATGCAAGTTCTCCTTCAAACTTGCCTATGTCTCAAAATAATGCTGCTCAGAAAGAGGTTTGGTAGCCAAGCTAGAAACCCAGCTTCTTCGCCACCTCCACTGCAAGTCTCAGTGAACTTCCTTGAAAAAGATGGTGCAGACTTCATGCTACCAGCTTTCAAGCAGGGCCACAATCAGTGCAAGAGAAAGCCAGGCCACTGATTTTTTTCACCCCTTATATATTACAAAAGCCTTCACTGAAGCATCGCATACCTTCTCTTCCTTTTGGGGCTATGAACCAGAATTTAACCTTGGACCTTGACAGAAACATCCCTGAGTCCTCCTTTAAAGAATTATTTATAGGATTAAGCAAACTCCTACACATCACCCAGGAAGATCACTGCCTAGTTGCTAAAGCAGCAAGGTGGTGCAACCAGGTTAAACAACAGCAGCTTAGACACCGATGCCTAAAATCCATTTTCATTACAGCAATTCAGGAGTTAAAAGTACTAAAGTCATAAAATTACTTTGGGAATGAAGGGAGATATTCACTGGAGAAAAGTAGTGTATTTTTTCAGAACATGTCACCCTTACTACTGTCGTTAAGCCAAAGACCATTATTTTATCACCAGTTCCATGGGGGAAAAAAAGCTAGAGCCAGAGTCCGGAGACACTGTCTCTGCACATGAAAATGAAGCAACTCATCAATGCAAAGCACTTCTTAGTTTCTGTGAGATCAGGATTAGGACTGGATTATTCAGAAGTGGGCACAAAGTTCCTGCAAAATGTAGTGGTGAAATTTCACTCTCATTTACTCATGAGGAAGATTAAAGCAGGAGTCAGCAACTTCCCCAGGCAACGGGGGAGGCAGTGTCATAGCTAGAATGACAGCATGGGAGCCTTTAAACCACTTCCCTCTTAAGGTCATACTCCACCACACCAGGTAATCCTACAAAAACCTGCCAGGATTGAACAGAAAGGAAGAAATTAATATACAGTCATCTAGGAGAACAGGAAGAATTAGACTACATACCCAGCTAAATGGGCAGGAGAGGAAAAACCCTAAATTACCACAAGCAAGGATACACCATACACTTTAGGGGGAAACCCCTACGTTCTACAAATGAATCACATTTGTTAATAATGAAATTTTAACTCAAACCACAAAAGGTATTCTGCACTCATCCTGACAGTTTTATTAAAAAGATAGGAATTGGATCAAAATTGCTATTGCTGCTTGCATTGTAAGAGAAATCTGTCTCAAACACAGAATCTGTATAATAAGTTTGGGAGATACTGGGAGATCAGTTTTAGTATGGGAACGTAGCCTAGAATTTGAATAATAATTATTCAAAATGACACAAAATTTTAGACAAACCATTTTCTTGGTGCTTAAGTCAAGGACAGCCATTTGGCATGAAACAAACGAGATAAAAAACACACACAACCAACCAACCAACCCACCCAAAGCACTTTCAATGTACTAGAGCTACCTACATTACCTGAATCAGAAGTTCCTGGTCCTTTCTCTCATTCTCTTGTTTCTCGTCTCACATTTGGTTGTGAAGCCACGGGAACCACCGCTCCTTGTGGTCCCTACACAGCAGGGTAATTTAAGTTGCGGCATATCTGCAACACACAGGAAAGCATCTTAAGATTCTAAATGGTTTTATTTAGTAATGTTCATGAACAAAGCTGCAGGGAAAACCTGCAAGCCAGTACTCCATGACCAGCCAGGCGAGCCTCTACCTGTCGCGGTGCTGGCGAGGATTCAAAGCGGTGACTTTTTATCTTTGAAAAATGTGGCTTGTGAGATGAAAGGACCCATCTCCATCCTCTTGTTAAAAGATGTCACCTGCACATTGCTCTCCATACTCACACTACCCTTATGCATATCCACTTTCTAACTGAGCCTCCTGAAATTACAGTCATTAAATAGCACGAGATAGGCAACAGGTTTTTATTTCACAGATAAATGCACTGAGTTTTAATTGCTGAAAGATTGAAGCTGAGAATCTCCACCTGAAATGTGACCCAAATTTCCACTCCATACCACGTCTGCATTACCGCCGCCCTGTGCAGTATCAGCGAGAATCTCTCAACGTAACAGGGCTCCTCCATCCATCTGGCAACACAGTCAAAGTCCGGATTTAAAAAGTGGAAAGGCAGTGAACTCATTAGATTTTGAAACCTCAACTCAGCATTTTCAAGAAAGTGACATTTTTCATTTGGGGATAAAGGCAAAAACCCCCCAAAAACTACCATGACCTTTCCTAACTGTTGTACAGATACCACACAGTGCCTCAGAAAAGCACACCGAAGACTATCCATCTCCCTCACTGTGTTGTCTATAGCAGTGGAGTCCTCCTTCACATAAAGCAGAATCACAATTGTTCCAACATGATGGTTCATGGCTTTGGAAAGAATTTTGCTACTATACAAAATTGGAAGAGGTGCAGTATTCAGACAAAAAATAAAGCTCAGTGGCTCGTTTTTATACCTTCTAAAAAACCAGGGAATTGATTCTTGGATTTAACAAGTAAGAGAATCCTCTTGCTGTCCTCCAGAAGTTGGCAACCTAACAAGTGACACCTTCCTAAGAACTCCCTTTCTTCCTTCCACTACATATGCTTCTTGCCTCCTCCACTTTGTTTTAGGAAACAGTCAGTTAGTTTGTAAATTCTCTCATTTTCTAGAATGCTCGGTATTTCTAAGATATTTCAAGTTCTACTATAAGGTGCTACCAACTCTCAAAGTGTCTAATGACTTGCCCCTGCCATCAGCGGAAGTAATTTTCAGGCATGAAGTGCCCTCTTGACTCAGAATCCCAAAACTAAAAACATCTCCCCGGGAAGAGAAGGAAACTACACCAAAACATAATCACAAAAGTCTTTTGAACAGGAGATGTTTCACAGAGGTAATGAGAAATTTCCTTCTGGAAACATCAAGAGCTTTCCCTGGGGCACTCAAAGGCTGATCCAAGCCTCCCATTTTGCACAGAAAGCTTATTACCAAAAAGGCTTCTGTGAAGTAGGGATTGTGAGCCTGTAGCAAAAGCTGCTATGCTATTCTAGTATCTGGATCAAATCCTTACACTCAGTTTATGAATAAATGTCTTGCGCTAGATCATTCTATTGACGAAAGGCTGAAAAAATGGAATAATAATTTGCAATAAAAAGAATATATAAAGTCAGCATAAAAATAGCAGAGTTTCCTCAACTCCAAGTAATGCCAATACTGCACATTTGCTTCTTCTAGCCTCAGTCTGAAACAAACGCACTAAAAACTTCTATCATCCCTGCGATTAACACAAGTAGCAGCTTCGTGCATTGAGCATCTAAGGTGTAGCTATCCCTACAGCGAATCCTGAAGTGCCCAAAATACTTACATCCTATCTATATTTGCAGTATTAACGGGCTATATGGTGCATCAGATTAAAAGTCTTTTGCTTTTCCCTTTTCCACAAGCGGAAGATGCATTTACGTTATCTGTTTTCATGATACATTTTTATTGTCCCTCCTGTTCTCCTGTCCCACTCTGGTTTCTCCTCTGTACGGTGTTGCTGTTCAGTCAGCAACACCTTCACACCTGGATGCATCAGGTCCATTCCACTGACAGCTCATCCCATAAACAACTGTGTAATTAGGTGATTAGGGTGCACTAAGTCACAGTCATTTTTGTACTTGTTTAAGTGACAGGTATTCTCGGTGGTTAAAAAGGGAACTTTACACTGCTCACAGGTTCACTGTTCCCCACTTTATCTCGTGGAAGCCTACCTTTCACAGGTGCTGTACTACATGCTAACACTAAAAAGTAAAGCCAAAAGATGGTTTTCTTAAAAGCTTTAATATTGCAGAGGTATAAAGTGACACGTTCAAGGGCCTCTCTGCTCCTCTTCATTTGTATCAAACCCGTTAGATTAGTAAAACATTTAAACTGGGATCTGAACAGGGCAGGGAGACAAAATGATTACTCTCTCATGCATTTGGTTATGGAATGTATGACTGAAGTTGCTATGATGCATTTGCCACTAATAAATCACTGTCAGTCTTTCCTTCAGCAAGACATGGAAAGTAAAAAGTACAGTAATTTGAATAACAGTGGGAAGACCAACACCCAAGCAAATTTCTCCATCGCTTTTGCTTCCACTGCCAAATTTGTCGATGAGAAAGTCCAGAGAACTGGGCACTAACATTTCAACCTTGCTTCCCACAATAGTCTACCAACCTCTGTGTCTGGTTATTGAAGTGGCAAATTACCCGAAGTCTAGACCTTGTGCAGAGCTTGAATTTGTATTCTGTGGTTTAATAGACTCCTCATATTCTATAAAGATCACAAAAATAAGAGCAAGAAGAGAACAAACTCTAATCAGATCACTGTGGTCCTTTCAGAAACCCGTAACTTTATCATCAAAGTTTCAGTTTCCTGTACTTTATATTAGTGATGAGTAAAAGTAAATGGCAATATACAGATATACTGAGGTCAAGCACCAAATGATTTTATGGTATTTGGATAGAGCAGCCCATTTTCCTCAGATTAGAATCCACCGCTTCAGTAGAGTGAAGTTTCCCTCGTGAAAATCATATTCTTTCTGCTACTATGCTGTCCCGTCTTGCCTCTCTGAGAGCTGCTGCCAGAGCTGCAGAAATGTGAAAAGTATCCTTCCCAAACTCCAGAAAACTTACACGTGCAAGACCCAACACCTGAATCCTACTGAACACAAGCTGTCGGGGAATTATTACCCAGCACTTTTAGCACGTGTTTAACGTAAAGCAACGGCAGCTTCTCTCCTGCTTTTTTAAAGTTAACGCAGTGAATTTGAATTGCACTTGTCACGCTGGGGCATTCTGGTAACATCAATACCAAAACAACAGTGCATAAATTTAAACAGAAAACACGTGCCAGGTCTGAAGTGTTTCCTATCTCTTGCAATTTTGCCAGATAAGCAGTCTCCACTGATTTGAAATTCAATAATCCCAGTCTCCTAAATGGCTTAGTATCACAAACTTACTCCCTCCATTCCAACATAAATCTTGGAAAAACTGGCTTCTAACAAGAGCCACCAATTTTGGGGGGCATTTTATGATGTTCCGTAGGTAACAGAGGGAAGAATTATGCTATGGTTTCTCATTTCTCCATTTAGACAGAGATATGGGCGTGAGCTGATACGGATGCCGTACTGATCGTCCAGATCACAACGTAGCTAGAACACACAGCATCTCCTTTCCAGCCCACGCAACTGCATTTCCTTTCTGAGAAAACCAAGGTATGGGAGGGAAGGTGACGCACATTTAGGTGCTGCACGGGTACGGGGTCATGACGTGTCTGGGGCAGAGATGCAGATCTAGGGACATGCGCTCTTTTAAAATTACCACAGGACTTTAATTGTGAGCTCTGCTCTTACCATACTATGATTTTTTATTTTCTGCTGAGGTAACTCTTTAATTGTATTTTTTTCAAGTACTTTTTACTTTCCCTAGACTTAAGTGCACAGCATATCCTAGATAGTGCTACCCTGAGTAGATGAATCATTCAGTCGAAGTCTTCTTTAACTATGAGGACATCTCTCAGCCTTCTTCTCCAGCTCAGCCCCAAACCTCTCCCCTTTGCACAAACCTTCTAAAACCCACTATGCACAGCTAACCTAGTCATTTCTCACCAGTCTCTGCTCTAGACATTAGACATAACAAGCTCATTTTCAATGTCACAAATGCATGTTCCACTGCTCTTCTGCACTTGGCCGGTGCTCCGTTAACAGTGACAAGTCTCCTCTTCCTATCCCTGTGGCTAGTAAAAGGCTTCCTCAACCAAGGCAGCAAGGTAAGCTAGATCACAGAGTAGCTGCAAAAGAGCAAAACTGGCCACACACACAAAAATCAAAGGTAATGCACTTGTTATTTCATTGCAGAAAAGAACACAGAATGACGCCAATACACCAGTGGAAATCACCTGTGTGAACCAACCAACTTCTCTAATCACCCAGCAGCAAACGCTCTTGCCTCCCAACAACTGCACAATAGCAGCTGCTCATGTGTGCAACAAACCAAATCACTCATTCAGGCTGTGTCAAGCTGTACCCATGAGCCCAGGTTCCTGCTATCCCAAGAGCTTCACAAACAGAAGAAAACAAGTACTCTTAACCTAAAGAGCAATTCAGGAATTCTATTAAGATCACTGGAGAATCAGTAATGGTACAGGACTCTGGCAGACCTTTCAACAGTCTTAAGTAAGGCTTTTACCAAAAGTTAAGTCAAAAAGACACCAAGGTAAATGGTCAGAAGTGTAGTACTGCATCTACAGCCAGAAGCAGCCACAGAATAAGAACAGTCCTTGGAGTTCCTTGTTTTTCCCAAAACTGGTGCTGGAGTTCTCTTGGTTCCTACCTCCTGTCTAGAGGTCAACAATCAACAGCTACATCTGGGGGGCAGCAACTGTTTCTCCATACTAAGGAGAACTGGCCCAACATCAATCTTGTCCTTGTCTGGATTGCAAATTCACAAGTAATATGCCACCTGAAGGAGGTGTCTCTCAAATTCAGCCTTCTCTTTCTCATGCCTATATTGTCTTGACTGTCAACTCATTACACAAACGGAGAGATCTGGAAAGAAGCTGCTGGTTTTATTTTTCACCTCAAGTATCATAAACATTTTTTCTCTTTAAGGCTGTGCTGTCCAGCAGCGTTTGCTTTGAAAATGACACTAACAGACAAAAGCAAGATAAAAGATGGAGCGACAAGAGGAACTACAGACATTATTCACTTTGGCTCAGACTCCAGAAATCCAGGGCTATCCAGAAGCATTTTTCATGCTATGCAGTGGGGGATCACAGAACACATACCTGGAAGAAAAACACTCCTGGGTGTTGCCACATACAGAGCGGCTTTGACTGCAAGATGCACGTTATTGGATTTGCTTCAACTGTTCTGTAAACCCAGTGTGCCTTTGGTATCTGCCCAGAATTTCAGACAGGCAAGTACAGGTGAACAAAACTCTGAAGAGAGGACTCTGTTGAACAGGTTGTCCTCTTTCACATTTGTCTACAAGAACACAGCACTCACCACCCCTTCCCTGTCAGGATTATCACAGCTAGAAAACTACAGCATTTTATGTGGTGTTTGATTTAGCAAAGCAACTTCAACTCCCAGCACTAATACAAGTCAAACAGTGCCGTGGCACAAAGATGATTCCAGATTCATTTATTTAATGGAACCTGAATGGGGAAGGTATAACTTGTATCCTAAAAGAAGTGCACAGCACGGTGATCCCCATCAGTCAGCCTATGTACAAGAACAACTTAAGTCATACAAACATCACAAAAGCTATTTCTGCTAGTTGGCTTCTGCCAGCACTTCAGAAACAGCTGGGTGAAATTTCAGCTTCCATATCATCACACTGTAAAGAGATGCTATTATAACATTTAGAAAACAAAAATTAACAATTACGGCAAAAGTTAACAGTCTCAAATAACTCTGACCTACTGCATATACTCTTTTGTACTCCAACTGTGTCAAGTGTTTAGTGTTATTCAAAAAGACAGTGTTTTCTACACATAAAGAAACAAAACACTTGTGTCCAGCTTATGGTTTTAAAATTAACTAGATATTGACCTGCTGTGTCTCATAGGAACAAACATAGAGCAAACTCATAAAAACTGTGATCTAGATAGGGAAAAATATTTTTATTTGCAACAAAACATTGCAGGCATTTGTGTTAGGCCCTAAGATGGCTTTGCTCCATCTATTTTAGTAATGAATTTATTTTCAGTGTGAGTTAAAAGGAAAGAACCAGGAACACTCCTTAGCTCTGAATCAGCCACTGACACCCACAGAGGATTTTCCTAGCAGAAGATATTTTTTTCTTCAGTTTTATGTTCAAATTCATGTTGTGTCAGGTCACTAGTATGGAAATTTGCCCTTGTAATCACTACCAAATTTGCATTTGTATTCATTGTTTCTGTGGCATATCCCTTAAAAGTCCCACTCCTAAGACTGAAGCAAACTGCAACTTTTGGGTGTTTCTGGTTTGTTGTTTTTTTTTTTTTCCTAAGGTTGATAAATGAATTCATCTACTACAAGGCGGCACTACTGCAAACCTCACCCACTGTCTTTGGGACAAAATGGATACACTTGCAAGGCAGAATTTTACACACCATCTACGCTAAGTGAAAGAGAAGCTTCAGCCACCTCATTTGATCCTGCATCCTTGTTTCCCTGACCTGCAACATAAGGATTAGTGAAGACACAATGATCTTAAGAGTCCAGCTACAAACAAATAATCCATTCCAACCCTCTTTCAGAAGATCTCTCAAGTCTAATGCTTTATTTGACAGGCCCAACAGAGGATGCCTATAGAAGATACTTGTCCAGTATAGCCTCTGAGTCACAATTTGGGGTTTAAGAGCTTCTTGAATATAAGGCAGCATCTTTATTTTTAAAGGAATAAAAATACTACTGGAGCTATAACCTTGTCTAATAGCTTTATGAAACTATGAAAACTCTGGGTACCCACAACACCTGGTATCAGGGAGTTCCTCTCCTTAACTACACTGAGCTGGAAGAAGGAAACCTTTGTTTCACTTGGAACTCAACACCTCAGCTTTTTTCACTGTTTATTCTTCAACTAAAGAAATATTCCCTCTTGACCCTCTGTCAGTTTGTCAAGTTTACAGGCCTCTAATAATTTTTCCTCATTCGCATCTCTTCCAGCTTGAAGAGGTTACGATGACTTAGCTTAGCTGTCTCTTGCCTGTTCATTCTGTAGGTCAGCAGCCTTCTGTCCAGACGCGGGGCCAGAACCACACATACTGCTGAAGATGTGGGTGCACCAGCCACATTTCACCCATGTATGATTTGGACAATTTCTCAAACCCTCCTTAGTTTTAGGCCACTAAGACCTAATTCAAACAAAGTTATTTTAAGAGAGGACTTTCTTTTGAGTGTGAAGTCTTACCCGACACCCCCAACTGGCATCTGAACTACACTCACAAAGCGATGCACTGTACATTAGATAAACATCTTCATTTTAAGGATTAAGACACCTTTCCTGACATCATCCATCCACTGAAAGTAAATTTAATAAGGGTGTGTTTCATTTCTTTGGAACTAAGCAGGGAGGAAGACCACCCTAGTCATCACCACAGGCAAAGGCAGTATTGCCCCTCCACATTCAGACAGGTAACTCACCATTGTTAGTTATGTCACAGTTAGCAGCAGCCACAGCGGAAAGCCACCTTACTGACAGATCAGCTGTCTCAACAGTGGTCTCATTGCTCCATAGTTCAAGCTGTGCCCAATGGCATTTACACTATCACAAACGCTATTTAGTTGTCTTGAACAGACCAGAAATATGAACAAGAATATACCTTTCAGACACCAAGAAAATATTAAGTCCTTGGAGACCACAAAAAACAGGTTCACATGTTTAAAAAAAATAAAATAAATCCTCTCTTTATTACTGTTACATACATTGTTTAGCAAGAGCAGTGAAAAGAATATTCTTTTTACCCCTGAACCTGGAAAAAAGTTGAGATGACATCACCTTTTCACTTGTTTCGTTACAAAAATTCCTAAGATACTCCTTAGACATTAAGAAACTAGAGTCATTGTCACACTTCCTTGTACAGAATGACAGATTAGTGAGATGATGTGAGAGCTACACTATTCTCTCCAGCAGTCATCTCATTTTTTACCAAAGGAGACATCCAACTGATTCTGAAGAGTGCACCTAACTCCTTCTGGAGTTAGGCTAACTCCAAGTAAAATCTTTCAGTAACTGTGACAAGTACACCACAGAAATTAGCAAATGCTATCTGCCTCAGCTTAGGTTGTAAACTGCTTGTGCAATGGCTACAACAAGCACCACTCACCACTGAACAGTAGGGAGTCTTGCAGCACCAAATAAAAGAAGTAAGGCTTGTGAAATACTATTGACAAGTAAAGAGAATCGCATATTTTTTGTGTATATCTAAATAAAGTCTTCATTCTCAAGGGATGTTGCTTTCAGATCCTGATTTGAATGTGAAGATGATGGAAATCAGAAAGCTCACCACCCCACACAGGTCTTTCAGGTGCATACAGGTCAGAACTGAAGTAAAGCAGCACCCAAGCTGATGTTAGCACTGCAGTGAAAGCAAACCCAAATACTACAGAGATAAATGTGTTTGTGTGGTTCCTTAAGAAATCAAGGATATGGGAAACAAACACTTGGTACAAGACATCTATTTGACACTGATGGATTATAGCCAGATTTTGAATGACAGGATACAGGTCATTTTCAACTGTAAAAAACTATTTGCTTTAAAATACCAGTGTGTGGCTGAGAGTCGGAGAAGCTTCACCAAAGAAAGAAAGATAGCATGTGAAAGGGAAAAAAACCCCAAGAGATGGCAATTAGCATCTAAACAATTAGCAACTAGAAACAATATCTTGAAGTTACAGTGTTACACCTCAATGTCTGTTCAGCGAGCAGCAGATGTTGAAGCAGCAAATCCAACATCAGGAACTATTATCAAAGTAACACAAAACAAACCAGAAAATATCATCGTGTAACTGTATTAAAACCAAGCAAACTAAACCCCCAAACCAACCAACCAACCAACAACCGAAAAGATCAGTCTCAGTCCCCTCATTTCCAAAGAAGAACAGCAGAACTTCAATGCTCAAGGAAGGGGGACAGGAACTATCCAATTTCTGTTGTTCTGTACAACAAACAAGGAGAGACAGTCAGGAAAAGAGGCAATTCCTGGTGACAAAGCTCCACACAAGTTTGAGTGTCACAGCATAGGCAGAAGGGAAGACTCACTGCCTCTTTCCAGTACAAGGTCTGAAAGGTAACATCATCAAATAAACCCAGCGGGAACCAGGATCAAAACAAGCAAAGCAACAGCAGATAGACACGTGGAACTTGCTAACCATTTATGCTGTGGATTCTAAAAGTTTGCACAGTTCAAAGCAGGGCCTGGACATACACTGCGGATTAGCTCAGTACAAAGGAACCACTTCTGACTGAGCAATTCCTCTGAACTGAGGAGAGCTGTCATTTGGGAAAGTACTCATGAGTATCATATGCCATAAGATTCTGATTGTGCCCACCTTTGGACAAAGAACTGAATTAAGTGGAGTCTTCAGCCCCAGAATTTAAAAGAAAATAAACTGTTCTTGTCCTCCCATCAAAACAACTCCTTTTGATCTTCAACAGAACTCACTAAATTCCTCAGGGTCTCTATAGACAGAAGGGTTGGCTAACGTGGGCAGAGGAAGAGGAACACAGTCTCTGATCAAACCCTTCTACTGTGCTATTGCTTCTAACAGTCCACCAGGAGTGAAGGATTGACAGGAAGCACAGGAATATAATACTGGCCACGGGCATGACAGCGGGTAAAATAAGTATGTGTGGGAAAGCCCCTGCCCAGTAAATTCCACACAACATATATGAAGGCAGTGGGAAAAGTGAGCAAAAAGAAAATGGAATCAAGAAAGTGATAAAGAGAACAGGGATATCGTCATAAAAATGCCTATATACAATTCTGAGCCTTCATTACTGCTAACCAGCACTGATGTTGTACCTCAACAGCTTTTGCCCCTATCTAGTGATGAATCTAGGCCATCTGCTTAGCTTGTACACTATCATAGCAGTGAGAAAGGTAAAACAATATTCTTTGCTTGTGGTTTGTTAACATCCTGTATTGTTATAATCTGGCACTGGCCTTTTGACCTAGCAGGGGAATTTCAGCTTTCATTTAATATTTCGTTAACTTACATTTCTTAAATCCAGTGACTGAGAATAGTTTGGCAACAACTCAGTTTGCCAGTGTACATACCAGCCTCTTTTCCACTGCAGAACAGTAATAGTGAAAACTAGAAGAAAACTTCTGCCTTCAGGCTTTTTCTCCAATAGCTAAAATGAGAAAGAAAAAACAACAAACAAAAAGAATACCTGATCACACTAGTCTTCCCAAACAGACAACTGCAGAGCTGCAACTGCATCCTGCCTCTGTTAAACCTGAGCAACAGAAATGCTGAGAGGATTCTGTTCTAAAAGGAATGCAGGACTTTCTCAAAGTAATGTGTCAAAGACTGGTCCTATTTCAATAGGATAGTAAGTGATCTGCCATTTCATTGCATTTCCACGACACTTCTGGGGCTGGGGGGAAGACGACAGCTTCTCTTTGATTTATAGGTCAGGAAGTATTTTGCCAAGCTCCTGTGTCCCAACCTGCCTGGTTTTGCACACGTACGATGACAGCAGTCACAGCACTGGGCAAAGGCATACGAGGTTCCACTTCAAGAATGACTACTACAGCTTTTGCTGGTTGTTTATTTCTGTTACACAACTACCAAGCACTATTCAGTAGAGCTGTGAGTTCTTTATACCCACTGTCTCACTTGAGATAAAATGCAGTAACCGTGCTTCAGCACAGTAAGTTAAAACTTCTCTAGAGCAACTCAAAAGTAGCCTGTGACACGTTCCTGAAGTCTTTGAAGGAGAAATCAAGGTCAGAGATTGCATACTGGCAGCAAATGGCTCAACATATTTTTCACGTAGGGTTTCTCGCTGGCTATTGCCTTTTTTCTTTTTTTGACACCACTCACCACCTAGTACAATGACGCCGGGGAGACACCACGGATTCTGCCCTGAAAACAT
This sequence comes from Ceryle rudis, assembly GCA_033439905.1. NCBI lineage: Eukaryota > Metazoa > Chordata > Aves > Coraciiformes > Cerylidae > Ceryle > Ceryle rudis. Next base: position 12,382 of record JAAGNO010022990.1, on the reverse strand, counting down.
GAAAGTATTTACTGACTTTTGAAAGGGAAGTATGGAAGAAAGCACCCTTATCTCTCAGTCCAGAATGTCCCTACCCTTAAAGTAACCTACTCCATTCCAAACCAAAACCAAATATTGTTTGAGTTTGAGCTACCTGGAGTGTCTGCCAGATCCCAGTTTCTTTCCAGCCGCAACAAGGCACCTCTTTGGCCCATCAGGATTATTAGACCCGTGACCAAACAGCTTATGCGTCACCAGTGCTAACTCCTAAAGGTAACATACCTAGACCACCACCTAATTATTTAAGGGTTTTGGTATACACTGCAACAACAAGTAACAATACAACTTTAGAAAGAGGGTTCCTGACACTTTCACTCTGTAGTTCCTCCCTATCACACTGCACCAGTAAGAGTCAACCCATGGTAGTGCCATTCAAGAACAATGCTCTGATTTGATTTCTTCTTTTCAGAATGCCTCCATTTCACTTTCCCTTTTCTTATCAGACAGAGAAATACATGTTTAGGTCCACAACACGTTATTTCTTCCTGGAAATCATAAAGAACTCAAAGGACCTATTCAGTTTTCCACACATACGACAACGAAATCAGTGGGCCAAACTCACAGAGCCGTGTCTCATTAAGAGTGCGCTTGTATTGGTCTCTGCAGTTCTTCACCTAAGAAGAAGTGTGGAAAAAAAACTAGTAGAGGTTAACACTTGTATTATTTTGTGGGTGCCCCAGGAACGCTTTGCAGGTTTGGTGTAAATTCAGCTAAGAGGAAATTAGTAACTCAAGTTTACATGCTGCCAAATCTTAGCTTTGGAGACAACTTTAAAAAGTCCATTTGGATACAAAAGGAAAAAATAAACAAGTAAGACTAATCATCCTTGAAAAGGTACCCTGGACCTCCTGAAGACAGGTTATACCTACACATAGAGAAGCCATTCAAAATCACTCAGAGGTCCTAAAATCTGTCAGCCGTTCTATACGCATGTAAATCTAATTAGTGGGATCATTAGCAGGTACATCAACTGTTGATGGCCAAGCCAGGAGCTTACCTACCCACTCAATACTTTGTGCCACAAGACATGTGCATTACAAACACTCCAAGGCTGCTCCAAGCTGCAAATGACTGATCACTATCCTTTGAACCATCATCCACCCCGTGCCTTAACTAAACCCACACTGATTAGACGTCTATAAACAAGACTTTTAGGAACATAAAAGCTCATGTAGTAAGACAGTTCCCAAGGAAAGATTAGAATTACTTTCCCCAAGGACAGGTTGGTTTATAATTACTAGATTTTTTTTTTTTTTTAAGTGTTCCCTCTTAATATTGGTTCTCTCAATGAAAAATTACTTCAAACAAAAGTTTTATGAAGAAATTCCCAATTGTCAATTATTTTCAGATCATTTCAGTTAACCCTCTAAAACTAAAAGCCTTTCTTTGAAAAAAAAAAAAAAAAAAGTCACTGACATTCTCACTGGAAAAATTCACTCTAAAAATTACTCACTTTGGGGTTGGTTTTTTTTGGCACTTTCTCCTGAAACAGTGGGTACTTGCCCTAATCAGAGACAACATTCAGCTCGCTAAAACCACTGTTCTAATCTGGTATGGCAACTCCTTGCTTCCACTTTACTCCTCGCTTCATCTGTCCTTGTCACACAAGCCATTCAAAGGACACTTTCCTACATCACCCATTACCATCGCAGGAACGATACCACGTGCACTGGGGAATCAGCAAAATTCATGCTATAATCCCATCAGAAATAAGCAATAAAGAAAAAACATTTAATGCTTTTTCTTATCTTTCATATAAACGCAGCCATCAGTTCACTCCTATACTTATGGAATCCCCTGCATTGATCTGAAAACTGTTCTACCTGTACAACTGTTAAACATCCACTGCAACACAGAGACACAGAGACACAGAGTTACACCGCCTGTAACTCGGGTATCGCCATGGTTGTTCTTACTTAACAGAAAATATGACGTTCATCTAATCGATAGGTTAGAGGTTTAAGACCACAGGGACCTGGGAAGCAAGTGCTCCATTTTACAGGGTGTATTAAACTCACACAGTTTAGTGCTAGGATTTTGGTGGCTTTTTTGTTTGTTCGTGGGTTCTTTTGTTTGTTTCGTTTTTATTACTCTAATACCTTCAATAAAATTAATTTTCCATTTCTTAAAGGCAGGCAGGATCGTACACCTCTGCTACTGTTAGACTGAAGAGAAAGACCGAGAAAAGGCTGAAGGGAAGAGGTGGCTGTCTCCTTTTGACGGCTTAAAATCAGATGAAAACCAACTGTCACTCAACCCTTTATTCAAATCTTCAACATGTTTACACCAGTCTCCCTACTGAGCAGAGTAAGAATACTAAAGGCTTATTTTTCACAGGTTATTGCTTAGAACTAGGAGATCTGCAAAAAACCCTTAAACTTCTGCTGTTCAAAACTCTTTAAATAGGCCTGGAACACAAAGTTAAATCAACAGACCATGATCACGAATATATGGTTATCACCTTCAGACACACAAACTCCGCTGCGGTTCCTGTGACTCTATTGACAGTAATCTTGTACAAACACGCTACTACAGTAGGAGTCTGAAAAACACCTGCGCATCAACAACAAAAGTACACAAACAAGACAAGTCACAGTGACTCTAGCTGAATACTATTTGGTTCTGGGGGATGGAGAAAGGAGGCAAGCACCTTGATCAACAAGATGCCTAATGCCTCAATGAAACCAAAACTTCTCTACTTCTCTTCAGGTTTACAAAAAAAAAAAAAAAAAGAAAAAAAAGATGCAAGCTCTCAGTTCAGAAAGATACGAAAAATAAGTGCCTAAACCGAGAGGAGTCAGATCCTATGTAATAACTTTTCCAGACTTTGAAGTTGCACAGATCTGGGTTTAGTCAGCGTGTGTCATTTACTTCTACTCATTTTCTAATAGAAAAAATGAGCCCTCATTCTTTATATTAGGCAGAGCTACTACAAAAAGTATAAACAATACACTAAAACAGGACTATGACACATTCTTCTACCTTCCCTTTAATGTATTTATTTCATTGCTAATTAATCTTCCTTGAAAATTTAGGTGAGGCTTTTAAAGTGTTCCTTAGATTTCTTCAGGTATGCTGCATTTTACAGTGGGTTTCCTATAATGCAATGATAATTTATTTAGAAAGTAAATGAGACATAAATCAACTAACCTTTCATAACTGTGCATTAAAACCAAACCAAAACCCCACATGATGGTCACCAGTACCTGCTCCAATACTTTTTAAAGGCAGGATTTGAGGGGCTCAACATCGCCAGCACTACTTCATCCTGTAGGATTCCAAGGAAATTGAAGGAATTTAGTTCCTGTTAAAATGCAATCAACTCTGCAGCGAAGCTGGGGGGGCTAAATCACTGTACCTTTCAATAAAACCCTAAGGTATTCCTTGCCCAGTAAAAAAGAGGAGCTCAGACTGAGCGTACTGACATCCAACCAGCGCCGCAGTCCAACCCCTTTCAGGGAGAAGTAATACCATATTTAAAAGTTACAGCACATCAGCATATTCTGATAAAAAAAAGTGGCATCTGGGAAAGTATATGAGCCCCTGGGCTTACAATGAACTACTGATTTGTTATCTGACAGAAAGCACTTCATGGGAGTAATAATTAAAAAAAAAAAAAAAAAGATGATTTGGACACAAATCTATCCAAATGCAATAGCACCACTGGGAATTGTCAGGGAGCTTATCATGGCAGCATGCCAGTGACACAAAGGCTGCTGTACAGCTGACTTGTTGTCTTCCTCGTACCATGACCATGAATGTTCTGCCTTTGTCTCTGTAGATTCAACTTCTTTCTTTTTTTTTGGCAAAATAAAGCCACAGAAACTGTGAAAATAAAGGAAAAATGCAGTGCTGGTTGTGTTGCATTTTAGGCACTGAGGCAAAAAAAGCCCAACACTCCAGCACAAAGGAAGTGCTTGGAGCAACCTTTAATCTACACCACTAAAAACTACTGCAGAAAGGTATCAGATTCAAAACCTCAAATTCAGTGCTTCCATGTGCATTTCCATGACATATTTTATAGACAGAAATCTCTGTAATTTTTAGAGCTTACATAGGAAAGACCAAATAGCGTTGAAAACAGCAAGCCACAATTACAAACAGTAACACGTCCCATGCTTACTACTGTGGTAACGGCTCCACAGCTCACCTCTGCAGCCGTAACTTCTGCTTGAAATGAGTTACTATCAAGAATAGACACAAGAAACAAAAGATAAGAGTGGCAGAAAAGGTTTCAAACTGCACAAACACTACACATTACAATAGCTAGCAGGGCTCCTCTACGACCGTATGTATTTAAAAATTGGCACTTTTTGCAAAGGCAGAAAATGAAGAGCAAGAGCTGGGATCTCACTGCTAACACCAGTCCGTTAGCGGATAAAAAGATGCTAATAAAAAGAATTCCAGTAATAACTGCTTTTAACCCAAGCAAAAGCACATTCTAACCAACTTTGAAGAGATCCACTCGCCCCGAGATGATATGATCAAACCATCTAAAGTAGGTTTTCACATATAGTTCACCATATGCAGTGAAGTAGTTACCCCACCAGTCTTGCTCATCCTGAATGCTACAAACTTCAAAGCACAGTAGCGTGCAAACCCAGAATTTATTCCACCAAGCTTCATCGCTGAGCAAAAGAACCATGTTTCACATCATGTTAGAGATTGCTGGGCAGCAGGGGGAGCGTTTGGCTCTGAACTACACTGCAAATGAAGAAAACTATGCATTTTAAACACCCTAAGTAGCGTTCCAAAGATTCCAGCCAGCAGATCCCTGAACCAGAGAAGAAAACCACTTCATGCAAGAGTTCAGAGCCAAGTGACTGCTCACTCTCAACTTCAGCACTGTGATACATACCACAAAACACAGTGGGTTCGGTATCAGTATGAAGATCTGCAAATATTTTAAAAAGCAGTGCATTTTCATTAGAAGCTGGAGAAAAGTGAAAGGTGCACGCAAGGAAAAAGAACAGCATCAAGATATACAGTACTAGAAAGAATGGTTTAACATTCCAAAACTAAGAATCCTTCTGGAAGGTTTTTTTTCATAAACACTTCAAATTTGATGGCATAAAGATTGACTTATGCACCTAAACTTACACTAACTGTCTTTGCAAGAGATGACAGGTAAAACCACCTTCAGACAGGAAGCCAACTTTCTTCCTGTTGTTTAATCAACAATTACTAAATGAGAATTCTTCTTTCTTCTTCACAGGATTTGTGAAAGGTTAAGTATATACAGCCAAACAAACAAAATGGTTATAAACTATACATCTTTAGAGCAACCTTTGGTGTGGCAGTAGCAGAGCCTATGGCATATTCTATGGGGGAGTGGGACAGTGCACGAGGGAAAAAGTGTTTCATGCAGAAAGCACAAAGAGAGGATGCCAAAAGTGAGTGTGGGCTTCTCATACACCAGTGAATGTAGGTAAAATCCCTCCTGCTTTATAAAAATTCCAAAGTGTCATCAGGGGAGGAAAAACAAAAGTAATGATTTTTGCCATACAGGTAGAACATGTGAAAAAATGTGTAATAAAACCTTTTTTACATGACGCCCCCATCTTTCCCCCCCCACCCCAGAAAGAAGGGTATAAATAAACTAAACAGCTTAACGACAACTTACCAGCTCTCATCAGGTACCACAACTCCAATACTGACATACAGATCCCCAGAACACTGACGCGATGTCCAACGTACTGATCTTCAGCTGTATTTCAGCAGTCATGCTTCTGACTGCAGCTTATGGAGCAACAATATCAACAGAAAAAGTGTGCCTTCTTACAACTTTAATAAAAGACTTACAAAACCTGGAAAAAAGCAAGGATGTAAGTGGTTAATTTTGTTTTATTGTATGATACTTCACCTTTTCTATTGTTTTTCCTATGTATTTTTTTCATAAAAATTAACTGTTTCTCCCTCTTCCCTACAGAAAATTCATATTGAACTTTACACACCAAATGAGAAACAGGTGAGTTTCCATTTTCTGTGTTCAGAATGATTTCTAAAGTATGGCTACTTTAAAATGATATATTACTGAGTTACACCAAAAAGATTCACTCATTAGAAGGGCAGCTATGAGAGACAAATCTGAACAGTCTGAGTTGAGTGCAGGGAGTGAAGTTTCTTACAGACACTTCTGCTTTTGATTTGTATTCTCATTAATAGGCTGTTAATGTTCTGTGCAACATGCAACACAAAATGAATCCTCCCTTGCCATCCTCCTTAATACATGGTGGAATTCACAGGAAAAAATATTTTTGGCATTATTTAACCATTGAGTAAGATCGGCAGGAGCTGATTAACTATTGTGTTAATGCTAACACAAGAACAAATTTGAGAATGAAACTAGAATTGGAAAGAGATTACAATATAAATATTGTAATATTTATATTGTATATATATCCATAATAAAATCAGAGCAATATAAATATGAAGTTGCTCACATTTTACCTGAACTAGATGCAGAGTCACTAGTGGGTCCTATTTAAGATGTTACACGACTTCTACATCCCGCCAGTGGTAACACTCTTGTCATGCTCTGCCTAATTCTTTTCAGGAACAAAGCTTTACCAAGCCATTCTGGATATACTAGTTACATATTCAAGTCTTACAGTATTTGGTTAATAGATATCTAAGACTTGGTTCCACAAGAATACTATCATTGCAAGCACTTCCTTCAAAAGCATTGCACATCAGAGTGCAGAGTGTTCTAAGTACAGCTTTACCACAGACTATTCATCACTGACAGCCTGCTGATCCATACTATTACCCTTTTTAACTCGGAGCGCAAATAGACCAACAAACAAGAGCATCAAGTTATTTAGCACTGGGAAGTAGTTAAAAATCTTTACCCAAGTTAACTGCTTTGAACATCCAATTAAGTTTTTAATCCAAAAGAATTCTCACTTAACAGTAATTTTGTTTGAGTAAAGATATAAAGCCAGATTCTACAACCACTTCCTTATCTGAGTCATTTTTCTCATATGCTGGCAACATCATGACGTGACTACCTCAGAGCTCCAGTGCTCCAACGCAAATGTACGAGGCTGATTAGCAACACTGTCACCGAGCGCCTGACATGGCTGTGAGAGACGCAGGGTTATTTACACATTGAAAAGCCAGATCAGATGCAGACATTAGATAAAGCAACCAAAGCAGATTAACTGAAGGTGGCTCTGGAAAGGCCACTAAAACTGACAGAGGCTTTAACTATTAACACTTCTGCTGAGATGCGATTTCCACATAACAACCAGGAGTAAGGCTCGTTTAGTAGGAGTAAAAACTACAACTTCGTGTTCCCAAGTGGCACTCCAGTACTTCTGGTGTCCTGCAAAGATTACTCACTTGTCAAAAGCTACAATACTCTACTACAGAACTAAGGTCATATGTGATATCTTACACTGTTACTTTAAGGGGAACAAAAGAACTATACGTAGTAGAAAACCATCAGCTTAATTCCAGACATAAGGTTAAAAAAAATGGACAGATGAGATTTTTTTTTTTCCCCAATCGAATCAGTTGTTCTCAGAAAATCAGTTATTTATGTAACAATTTTGCTGATCATTTTAGGAGTGCAGCCAGCGAACTCTGCAATGTTACCTGGCAGAAATGGACACCCTGAAGCATGAAATTGAGAAAGAGCATGCTAATGATCTTCACAATATCAAAAAGAATCTCAGGAGGCTTATGGTAGGCAATCTTTTTATCCACTAAAAAGAAAAAAAAAAAAAGAAAAAGGAGAGAGAAAATGTGTTTCGGTGTTAATGAAAACCAATGCTGGAATCACTGTTTCCATATCTCAAAGTCTATGTGTTATATTTTGGGAATACAGGATTTTATACTAAAATATCGTAACATTAAACTATATCACACCATCTATTTGCATGATAATCCAAAACAGCAAAAGAGATTTGAGCCATACTAGTTATAAAGTCAACATTAAAAACAAAAAGTGAAACTCACTTCCTTTACTGAATCCTGCAAGGCATCTTATGCTGACAAAAACCTGCTTTTAGGAGCATAACCATTACAGAAGCAATTGCTTCAAAAACCATGCCATACATTTATGACTGTAAATGGCCCAAAACTGAACGAACTACACCTTGATCCACTACATAAACAAATTCCATGGCTAAGAGATCCTTGTATCACTTTAGAAATCCTCTTCAGGATAGAAATTAAGATCTGGCTCTGCTGCATTATTTACCATAAGAGTAAATTTGTTCAGCTTGTAGTATTTTTACATTTACAAAAATCTCCTTTTATAAGCAGATCCTTCATCATATCATCCCTTAACACTTCCTAACAAAACCAAAAAGCCAATCCCCTTAAATATTAAGGGTTCGTTCTTCTTAAAAGAAAAGCTTAACGTACAGATTCACCTATTATTGCTAAAACTTGCTGGCAAGAGAGGGATCACTGATGAACAAAACTATCTGTATTGCAGGACCTAACTCCTCCAGGAACTGGATGCAAGATTTGTGAGGCTAATGCCAAGAAAGACTTTCCCGCATTTCACCAAGAACTGAAAAACTTTCTGGCGTATATGCTAAAATAATCAGATAATAATTTTTATGTTACTGCTACATTATTTATTTAAATATTTAAATCGTGATTAATTTATATATTTTGCCCTGTGGCTTGCTGTCCTTTTTGGGACCACTGTATGTTCTTAGTCTGGCTGGTAAGACAGTCTGTTTTAAGATCACATTTGATCCTTTCTGTAAGCCCTACGGGCTCAAAATATACTGGGGAAAAATAATTCGTTCTCACATTGTCAATAAACCTAGAAAACTATTTATTGAAAAAAAAACCCCAAAATAATAAACTATTAAAAGTTACTGGTAGATTATATTTAATAAATTTCAGTAACATAAACATCACGTCTAGAGTCTTCTTTGTTAAATGCTACTGCCTTTCTCATTGGTGACTTACTACTCTGCTTTACCAGTATAAAAGGTACCAGACTGGAAAGATGACACCTGTAGATACCCCTTTTAAAGCAATATAAAACACCAGTCTATTCTGGCACACAGCATGAGCTACAGAAGGAATAGTATCAAACTGCTACCCTAAAAAAAGAAATCCAAAAGCCCCAAGTTTTTTTTGTGAGCTGTCCTACTGAGCTAGACAGGCTTTCTGCTGTATTTCTTGCAAGATACGTCTCTCTCGCTGGTGTAAGCAAAAACTTCTAGTTCTCAAAAAGTCTTCAGAGACAGGGAAACATCACGAAAACAATAACGCACCTGAAATTAAAACTATGAAGGTAGGTGAGGTACCAGTGTCCCACAACACTTACACAGCCGTCTCCTTCAAGCAACAACTGACCTAAAACTGACGATTAGCGTATAAATGCACACGAACACACACTGCCTTAAGGATTCACGAAAATCCTTTTGTGGAACCTCAGAAGTGTGCTTACTTCAAATGAAGATGGAGTCAGTCATGTGACATTTTAAGTTTTATGCAGAACGAAACAACTAAGAGCAGCATCTTTTACAGTCCAAAACCCGCCGCTCGGTGCTAACAATGCAAAGCTGTAATTGATGAAAGTAAATCTGCCACCACAGTTATCAGCTTATCGTTCAGTCTTTGATGTGTTTTGCTGGTGGGTGTGGTATGGCGTATTTCACATTATACTTAAAAACAGACTAACAATGGAAAAAACAGCAGTTTTCTTCAATGCTGCAAGGAGAAAATAGGCGTTAATGACAGCTTTCTGCCCAAACTGGGAAAATACTTACAGTGCTGCTAGCTATTGCTCTACTTCTCTTCCCACAGTGAAGGAGTGCTCTGTCCCCACCCACAAGGACCCAGAAAAGTAGACTCCTGTCAGTCATCCCAGCCACAAGCAGATCAGCTCCACCCTCTTCTCAAATGAGGTGCCTTCCAAATGACAGCCTGTAATAACAGTAATACCTAGAGTATGACATAGAAGATGAGAACACAGGTGAGAAATTTATATGTAAAAATTCCTTCTACCGTGCCAATCTTTGTAGAGTAATGCTTCTTTTCTCACAGATTCCTTCTTACTTGATAAATTCTTAAAAGCAGCATGCAAAAAGAATGAAGAAAAAATAATCTCCTTTTAACAAAGCGAGATGATATTTAAAGGCGTAGGAAGCACCGAGCCTAGGAGGTAAAAAGCAGGGACTAGTCTTAAAAATACTTTAAAGAATGTAAAATGATATGAATACTACTGATTTCTGACTAGCACTGCCAACTGGAGTTTTAGGGGGCAGAACCACCCATACCTAAGTGACCACAACGCTGAGTGAGGCTGAGATTGCCTAGAGGTGACGCAGACCTGTCAGATAAAACCCAGAGAGCCCCCTGAACAACTGCTGGACACCCCATCAGGACTGCATGTGAAAGACTTGGGGGGAGAAGCTGCTCCAAGGGGGAGCTGACTTGCACTCCAGTACTGAGTATTAGGGAGGGAACAGAAACGGAATTATAGTTTGATAGTATATACACAGTTTATATGATTTAAGACTAATAATGAATAGATCTACCGCTACAAAACATACCACATAATGCAGCTGCAATCCGGTGGCGTGGTTTTACATTATCCACTGTTGAGTTTCTTCAGTGGGTGACTTAATGAACATTGTATCCTTTTCGATCAGTTGCATCTAAAGCCTCTAATCTATAGCAGACAGCTGCACCCCAAGGCAACAGCATCACCTGTAAACGTGTGGCTTTGCAGACCAGCATCTTCCAGCGTCAGGCCACACGAGTTTATCTGCGTTGCTGCCCCAGCTCTCAGCAACTGGAAAGAGGGCACAGGAGCAGGTGCCACTGAACGCAGCTCTGTAAATCGCTGAGGTTTCCTTCATCCTTTTGCTTCAGCATGAGGAACCTCAGCTCTGAAGATATGGTAAAATACAGATTAGATCAACATTAACAGAAAACTCAGAGGAAGGTGAACTTCATTGTACATACCTTTTCCTGCAGGTTCTAAAGAACCTCAGCAGAGCCCCTTACAATACTCACAAAGATTGACTCCAAAGCTCTCTCCTCCCCCTTGGTCCTACAGCTTCAGTGTCAAATCGAAGCATATGACACGTGGCGTGTACGTGTTATCATATACATCATCTATGACATCTGTGACAAGTATCTGGTGAGACATTTATGTGACGTGATGTATGTCATAGATGTTGTTACAACACATCACATGACATCTGTAGCATGTGACTTGATACGTCACATGCAACACAGGCATGACGTGCTACGCATGAGACATGCAACACAGGTGACATGGGTGATGCATGTAACATCTTACATATGCGACGTGGGTTGTGCAACACATGAGATGTGATGTGACTTCCCCTATGACATGTCACAAGTGACATACAGGTCAAATATAACATATACACGTGTATAGGTATAGCAAGCGTGTGTATGTATACATATGCACACACCTCTCCCATAGATGTTATGTGTGTATATATTCTCACCAGCGGACCTCAACTCCTGTCAGGCAGGGAGGGGAGAGGCTGAGCTCTGAAGCAGAGGCTGTTGGTGCTCTTTCTGTCCGTACGCCTGTCTTCGGTCTGTGTGGTCAGCCACGTGTGCATGTATGTACATATAAAGTATATGTGCTCTGTGTGATTGTACCTGTTGGGGAGACATCTTCAGCCTCGTTACCAGAGCCACAGCACCCTTGCCTCTCTCAGGCTTGTTGAGCCATACATTTTGGCATCACTGAAGCAGCTGAGGAAAAGCCTGGCAAGAACTTCTACACATTTCCATTGACCAGCTCAGTGAGCTCCACATACGCCGTTACTTCAAAGAACAATCCAGATACAAGACCTGGATGCATGCTGCTGTCGTCAGCTCCTTTCTCAAGTATACAGCTCATACCTAGCACAACACAGCAGAACCTCTACAACAGAACCTCTCTCCTCTTAATAAGGAATCTACATTTCATAGATGTTTTGGTTTGCTGTTCAAGTAAGAAAACGACCGAAGTACACAAAAAACCCTGTTACGTGCACATACTTAAGGCTTAACTACAGAAAACACCTCAGGGATGATATCTAAGTCCATGCAGACAAACGATTAGCGTATAAAACACTAACAACTTTTCAAGGAAATTTACTGAGTTTTTAATACCCCTGCAAAAAGGCAACACTATGCTCCAGCCTGGAATATGATGGCCATTCTCAAGCACTTTACATGGAGCAAATATAATGTGGAGCATGTGCCACAAAGACAACCAAACACCACCACACCACCCTCCCAAGATAAAAGATAATAAAAGAAAACAAAGGAGCAGAATAGCAAAAAAAAAAAAAAACCCCAAACAACCCAAAAACAAACCCAAAAAGAACCCCAAAAA
>JAAGNO010022988.1:0-11112 GCA_033439905.1 Ceryle rudis | reverse complement strand
ATGGGCACAAACTGAATTCCAGGAAATTCCATCTGAACATGAAGGGATACGACACAGTCCGCGCTCCTGATCGTTAGACTTTGGCGTGGCGCATGGGCGTGTGGCACGACGGGGGGTGGGGCGGGGCGGGGGTGGGGGACGTGCTTGGTGGTGTTGCGGGTGTGCGTTCGCATTATGTCAGTGACGGGTGCTGCTGGTGCGTGGGGCGGGCCCTGTAGCCCATGTTGGGTTGCCCGAGGCCCAGGGGTCCCAGGGGGGGGGGGCGGGGGAAAGGCAGGTCGCGTTTGTTTTTAACGGGAAGAAGGGGAAGGGGGGGGGGGCCGCCATTACGCGGAGCGGAGCAGGCCCCGAGCGACCCGGTTGTTGCGCCGCTACCGTGAAGCGGGCCCGGGCCTCGCGGGGCCCGAGCGCGGCGGGGCCCTGCCCGGATCGGCCCCCGCCGCCATGGAGGAGAAGGGTTTCGCCAAGGCGCTGGATCAGTGGATCGAGCAGCTGAACGAGTGCCGGCAGCTGAGCGAGAGCCAGGTCCGCAGCCTCTGCGAGAAGGTGAGTGAGGGGCCCGGGCCGGGCGGGCCGCGCCGGGCCGGCTCCACCTCATCCCAGAGGCCCGGGGCTGGCAGCAGGTGGCCGCCCGGCTCGGCTCGGGGTTGGGCTTTGCGATCGCCCGGCCCCGCTCCTGGGAAGCCGCGGGCGGAGCGGAGCGCAGCGCAGACGGCAGCTGGGGTGCGAGGGGTCCTCCGACGGGGAAAGCGGGCCTGCTTCTCCTCTCCCTGCTCGCCGCCAGGCCGCGACTCTGCCTGGGCCACAGCTGAGATCCAGAGTCCTCTTGCCGCTTGATTTCTGCCGTCAGAAATGCCGCGATCCTAGGATCTTCTTTCCCATCAGTGCCCTCAGTAATGTGATTTTCACCTTTTGGGTTCAGCAGGCGTGGGGGGGAGGCTCAGGGGTGGTGTATGTCGGCGGAAACGTCTCCTCTTGACTTTCAGGGGCCTCGCGTTGCGCTTTTCGCTTGCGCCTCGTAACGTGTAACGGCCACACGCTAAAACCTCAGCCCTCAATCGGCGAGGAGAGCGGTGATCGCACACGCGATGTGTAATCTAGGAGAGCCGAGGGGGTAGGAGATAAGCTGTAGCGCCGACCTAAACAGAGGTTAGAAGCTGCCGAGGGAGACTAAAATAGAAAGAGAAATGCTTGGGTAAAGGACACCACCGTCTGCTATTTCGGACCGTGGTTTGGACAGTCCTTTGGCAAAGTCCCCTTTGGGCTCGTTTAGCGTAGGCTGGCCAGAACCGTTCGGGGTTTTTTTGTTTTCTTTCCCCGCCATCAGGAGACCGATCTTGAGACTCGTGTTGGATTTAGTCTGAGAAGTTAACTATCTCTGCCAACACTCCCTCAGTACTGCAGCCTGTGACCGAGTGAGGATTTTGTGCGGGCTTGGCAAGATGTAACGCTTAAAAGAGTTCAAGTGGTAGCAAAGATGGTTTTTCCTACCCGCTCCTGAGCGCAGTGACCAGCGGAGAGAATTGCTGCGCATCAGGTGGTCCAGAGAAGCCCTTGGCTTCCTTTCTGGGGCCGCTCATTAGGTGCAGAGTAGGTGGGTCGGCGTTCCCTTGGGCGTCGTATTTCTGATGGTGAACTTGACGGTGCCGTACCCGTGTGTCTCGCTCAGTTCTCTCACAAGCAGAACGTGTTTTCTGATGCCTGATCGTGGCGCCGCGTTTCGGTCAGTGACTGAACATCCCGCTGCCGGCTTCAGAAGACGCAGCTATTTGCTGCTGTCGGCCCCTCGGCAGATCGCTGAGCAGCAGAGAGGGTCTGCGCTGCGACTGCGTGCCGGGGCTGCTCATCGGAGAGGTAGGAGCCCTTTGGTTGAACGCCACAGGCAGGGACTGTGCAAGACGCCGGGCTCTGGCTTCCTGGCAGATGCTTTCACCAGCGGGTCGTGGCCGTACGTCGGGCTGGCACGGTGGCAGCGCGGTGTGAAACGGGCGTCATCGTCACGGCACCTCCTCCTTCGAGGCTGCTGGTACAGCTCGGGTGTGAGGGAAACACTGCCGTGCTTTTACTTGGCTTACTGGAAAGGTTTTGGGGAGCGGTTGTATCGCCCAGCTGGTAGTGGAAAGGAGCTCGCAGAGACTTCTGGGTGTGTGAGTTGCTTGTGGCGCGAAGCAGCCCTGCCAGAAAGCTCATTTAGTTTGTTTCCTTGAGATAATATTTTGAGAAACCCTCACCAACCTCATCTCGCTTCTTGGCACTCCCTTTCAGAGAGGCCAAGCCCATTGCCTGTTGCCTCGGATTTAAATTTGTGGAAGAGTTTGGCGGTAATAAATAAATAACCCCCCAAGATATTTAAATCAAAATGGGGGTGGAACGCCCAAGGAATAAACCCCAGCCTTGCCTGTGCGGGTTGTTTCTTGATTTTAATTGCTGTGTAATGGGCAGTAATGGGGGAAAGGTTGGACAGAGCTGGGATTGGTGGGACTGAGCACCAAGTTATTCCGCACTCTCAACGTTCTTCAAACGTGCACCTGTAAAAATCCCACTCTGTCCTCACCTGCCCAGTCTGACATCGTTTTGGCAGCTAGTCAGGCTCCCGTTCTTCGGGCAGTTAATCGAGACGTCATCTCGCGACAATGTGAGAACACTCGTTTCCCGTTCTGCTGGTCTTTCAAATGAATTCTAGCTAAAATCCTGCAGATGCCGGAAGGATAATAGAAGGACAAACAATTATGATCACTGCTGGAGCTTACTGGACGTTCAAATCTCCCAGTACTTCAAGTCAGCAAAGGAATCGTGCAGGTGGGGGAGCTGGGCCATCCTCCCTACCCCAGGGAAAAGAGGTTTTCACCGAGGTAATGAAATGGGATGCCGAAGGAGACAAGTAAAAGGCTGTCTCTTAAATTAAACCCGGGCGAGCAACCGTCCGTAACCAGCTCTCTCTTTGCGCCCTTGTTCTTTGGATGCATAAGAAGGGCTACGGGCCCGTTGCTGTGAGCAGCTTGAGAGCTCTGTGTTGTGAAGTGGTGGGAGGAGAAGGATTCCGGTCGGTAATGAAGACCTGCCTCTCTCGCACGCTTCTTGAATGGTAATTGGGAACCGATTCTTCACACCGAGCCGCAGGAGCCGGTTGATGCTGTAGGGAGTGGTGCTCTCACTGGCACGTACCTATGGTGCTTCTACCCTCCGAGATCTCTTCCTCTAAGAATAATTTGGGAGAATGAGTTAGCAAGCTCCTCGGCGCTAATTAGTGAAAGCGGTGGGAGTGATGGAGCCAAGTAGCATCCTGGGCACCGTTCAACACATGACATTCCGAGGGCTGTGCTGAGTCGTGGCCAGGAATATTTCGTCTCTCCGGCGATGACGCTCGTCTCGGGGTACGCTGGCCCCGGTACCGCCGGGAGCACCCGTGTGCCTCCACAGTCCCTGTTGCTCCTGGGGCTCTGGGCTGTCCCTGCTGCCTTGTTGCTGAAGGGCAGGACAGCTCCGTCCCTCCGGCTTCCATCTCCTTTGGGGAGAATGTGGCTCGTTCTTGTTCGCGCCAAGCCCCCTGAGGTTTTCATATCCTCGGCACGCTTGTTGGGGGAGTAGTTTGGTCTGTTGTGTTCGAGCCGCGAGCCCGCTCCGTTTCCTTTTGTGAGGACAGCGTAGTAAATTATCAGGACGTGCATTCTCCATCCTCTCTCCATCAGGACTGAGCAGTGGACAGCAGACCAGCTCCTCTTCCAGTCCACAACTGGCTAAGAGTTGAGGTGATGGGCAAGCTCACAGCCAACAAATACTCTACTCTTCAAAGTCATTTGGAGCACAGTAACCGCTGTGCTCAACGGAGGTTTGTTTAATAAAAATACCTAAAAGCAGCTTCTTTTTATCTTGACCCGGGTATGGTTTTCATCCAAAGCAACTGGCACACGTGCTTAGGAAGCCGGAAACGTTAATCAGCATTCTTGAAAACAAACGTAGCTAAAATACGACTTGAAGTCCTAGTTATTTAACAGCCGCCTTAAGGAAGTAAATTACGATCGTGGAGGGCAGCTTACTCTCATCAGAGGGTTTTATCCCTGTTTTGTAAGGGTGCTTTTCTTACTTCAAGTCACTTGCCTTTAGCGTCAGCCCCGCGCGGTGAAACGGCCAAGAGGAGCGTGCTGCTTAGTTCCCACTTTTCTGGGGTGTTTTTGATGATGCTGAAGGCTTTGAAGGTCGTCTTCTGCAGTAGAAAGTCATGCTGGGGAAGACTTCTGTGGCCAGCTGAGCACCGGTAGGTGCCTGTGGTGTCTGTACAGTGTCCTGCATCTTGTCGCCAGTGGCTTGAAGTAAGTGCATTTCTGGTTAGCACCTGGGAAGGGAGCAGTGTGCGTGACACAGGAGGGCAGAAAACATCTCACACCTTTTATGGTTAATGTAGCTCCAGCCCGCAGCAAACCCCAGTCTGGGCCTTCGGGCAACAGTCAGAGCACACCGAGCAGCTGGTCTGTGACTGTTGTATGTTTGCCTCCCCCAGAGGGTGGAAGCTCCCAAAAGGTGCTTTCAAAGATGTTTGGAGAGGATTTGAGCGCTACTGTTGCACTCAAAGATGCAACACGTTCAGCGGTTTCCAGTCTGTTTAGACCCCAGGTCACGGAGTCCGTGTGCAGAATGTGTCTTGGAGGCTCAGGATCACCCCCCTGGGCGCTGGATGCCCCTCAAGCCTTTGGCTGCTTGGGATTTAGTTACTCTTGCCAAATCCATGCTTTCCCTAAAAGAGGCGAAGCAGCTGACAGCAGAATGTGAACGCAGGCCTCCTCGGGGATCCCACCGAGGGTGTTCTCCCCAAGCAGCTCCGTCCCGGTGGCGGGCGGGAGCTGCACCATCCTGAGCTGAGGGACTGGGTGGTGAATAGCCAGCTCATTGCTGGCTGGTGACGGTTCAGCACCGGCCATCTCTCATCCCTTTTGTTCAGATCGCACCGAGCCTGTCAGTGGGTGTTCTCTGGGCCTCAGCTGTGCCTGGAGCGTTGATCTGCATCAGTTGGTGAGCGGGAGGCGGCGAAACAAACACGATACTCGCTAACGCTGATAAGGTAACGCGGCGAGGCTCCGTCACACGGCTGTAAAGAGCAGAGGAGCTGCTGGGTGTAGAGGCAGGGATGACTAAACCCCAGGGATGCCATCCCTCCATCTGCGGTCATTTTGCTGCCAGCTGGGTAAGGCCGGGGAAGCCCCCTATGTTTAAGTTGCCTCTGACTTTGCTTTTCCAGTTGTATGTGACCTGCCTTTAGCCGACGTTAAGCTGTCGCGCTTGGGAGAGGATTGGAAATCTGGCAGGCAAAAAGCGCCCTGGCTGAGAGGAGCGCCTCTTGCACATGCACCGGTGTTCTGTGCCAGGCTCCCTAGGCCAAGCTTAGGAATACTTGTTTTCCTCGGGAGCTTAAGCAAGGAGAAGAAATCCGCCCCTCAGTGAGGGAAGTGGAGTTGTCAGCTCCCGTGTGTGCTGGGAACGTGCAGAGAAGGTTCCTTTCCCTGACGTACGGCTCCAGCCGTCTGGCACTCGCCGCGATGCAGTCTGAAAGCGCGCTACCCCCGGAGAGCAGGGGCTGCCCCGGCGCTCGCCATGGCTGTTGTTTGGCAGAGGAACGCGGCTGGGCTCGGCTGGTGCCGTAGCGGTTGCCCAGCGTTCCTGCCAGGCGAGCCGCTCCATCACACGCGGCCTTTCTCAACGTCATCTCCGCTCAATGAGCAAACTGTGTCGACACGGGGCAAACGCGCTGTTCGTGGTGTAGTTTCTAGGGCACGGACGCGCTGCTGAGAAATCCTGGTCTTGGGAGAGAGAAACTGGAGGGTTTGGGGTGTGCAGCACCGGGGGGAAGGCCGAGGGGTCCCGGAGGAGGAAGGCGGTGAGGTCGGCGCTGGCAGGAGTTGTTCCAGCCTGCTGTGGTGTCGCCAGCGAAGGTGGCGACAGGAGCGTTTCCGCGTGGCTGCGTGGGATGGAGAGCGATCCGCTGAGCGACCGAGATGGTAGTCAGGCTGGATGTGGCGGGAGGGAGCCTGTGGTTGAGTGTGTCCTTACAAGTCAGATGGCTTCTCTCGGAAGCTTTCCTACTAGTGTAATTATTGAATATTATCGAGCTTTCTGCCTGCTTTTCAGATCCAGTTGTTCAAAAAACAACAGGCCTGAGCTTTGTTGAATGCATAGATGGAGAAATCTGTCAAAATCTGTATGTTAAAAGCAATTAAATCCATCGTGCTTGAGAAGATAACGCCTGTCCGTGGTGCTGCGGAGGGCTATTGGGATAGTGCTTCGTCTTGTCCGCTCCTGAGAAGCGTGCGGAAGAGGCACAGGGTTTGTGGCTGAGCCCCCGTGGTGACGGAGGGCGTGCGTCCAGTGCAAGTCGCCAAGTTCACGCTGCTTCGTTTCCGGGGAGGCTGGGAGTTAACTTGGTAGTTACGTTGAAGTTGTTCATCGGTGCCTGTGGTGCACTATAGATCTTAATGACCCGGCCCCGCAGTAGCAGACCTGCTTCTCTTTGTGCACGGGGACTTGTCTTTGCTTGCCCAACAAATTTTTTCCAGTGGTCGGCTTGAGCTACTGGAGTGAAATCCAGCGCCGGTGCGGCGGAGTAACATCCGCGCCTGCTTATGGAGGAGCTGCCTACCTTTTTGTCCTAAATGTGGTGTTTATCTTCTTACCAGGCTAAAGAAATTCTTACGAAAGAGTCGAATGTGCAGGAGGTACGTTGCCCCGTCACCGTCTGTGGGGATGTCCACGGTCAGTTCCACGACCTCATGGAACTCTTCAGAATCGGTGGGAAATCGCCAGACACAAACTACCTGTTCATGGGAGACTACGTGGACAGAGGCTACTACTCGGTGGAAACGGTGACTCTTCTAGTAGCGTTGAAGGTACGGACGGCGCGGCAGTTTTCCTACAGCAGCCTTGGGCAAAAGCGCGTTTTTGAGGAGCTTGGAAGGAAATGCTCCTCCCGTTGATGCCGCTGTTGGCTCGAGCTTGACGGATCTAAGCTGAAATGCATTAATGGACACGTGCCCCGGCTGCTGCTTGAAACCCTCTGCTTCTGTTTCTTTCCATGTCGTGGTACCGTTCTTGTGCTAAAGAAGTCTTCTGTGTCGATAGGTGCGTTACCCAGAGCGCATTACGATACTGAGGGGCAACCACGAGAGCAGACAAATTACCCAAGTGTACGGCTTTTACGACGAGTGTCTGCGGAAGTACGGCAACGCCAACGTCTGGAAGTATTTCACGGATCTCTTTGATTATCTCCCGCTCACAGCTCTCGTAGATGGCCAGGTAAGTCCCCGAAAAGGAAAGGCTCCAGTTCGTCGCATTACGCCCACTGACCTCGACAGCAACAGTCTCAAATAAGCTCCCTTGACTTGTGATTTGAAATATTTTTTAAGCCCAGGCACCTAACTGTGGGTTTGGGGAAGAATTTAATGAGGTGTTCATATGAGTTGATGGCGTGGGGAGGCCTTTTGATTCTTCGGGAATGGCAGGTGTTGCGCGTGGGGTTCATTTTAAATGGCCACTGAAAAAGTGGGGATGCCCTCGTGATCCATGAGACGCGGGTGGAGTTGTGGCTGTGAGGCAAGATATCCTCCAACCAGAAGATTTGCTGTTGCTCTGACCTTTGTATGCAAGGTGCAGCCTTGGAGTTTTGTTGCCTTTTGCGGGAATCCAATTGGGTTTCTCCGCTGCGAGGGTCAGGTGACGACTGTGAGCGTAACAGAACGGCAGCAGAGTTCAACCCAGCCGTTTTCTGCGACCGATCTTCCCGTAACGACACACGCTGAACAGATTGCTCTGGGTTTTTTTTCTCCCCGGAACAGATCTTCTGTCTCCACGGTGGCCTCTCTCCATCCATAGATACACTGGATCATATCAGAGCTCTGGACCGCCTGCAGGAAGTTCCACATGAGGTAAGAGGAAGGGAAATGCATCTCACACTTAGCTATCTGGTGGTGGAAGAAAATGCAAACACAGCCTCCCGCTGAAATCCGGCGAACCGGCGAGACACGGGCTTACGCAGCGGGTTGTGGCCTTGCGAAGAGCTAGAGCAGATGAACGTACCTTTGGGTGGTGCTCCATCTTCGTCGGTCCTGACCTCAGGCCCCTGGAAAGGGATGAGGAAGCCACCTCCTGAGCTCCCGGTGGCTACTGTTGGGGTGCTGGGGCTTACAAATGGACTTGAACGCGCCCCGATTAAAACAAACTGCTCGTCCTGAGATGTCGTTGGTGTAACAGCACGAATGGTGCGGCAGGGTCTGCCCAGGCCTTCCAAAAACCTGCAGTAAGCCGTGTGAATGACTCCCAGAAGCAGGGACTGCCTGTAGTTAGGTGTAAGGATTAGCTTGCTGCTCTGGGGTTTTCCCAGCCTCGCATGCTGAGATCTGGCCGTCCCGAGGACGTCAGCGCACAGTCGGCAGGATCCCGGCCGCGGAGCTCGGCTCGGTGGGTAGGAAACAGCGGGCTTGGATAAATTCTAGGGTGCCTCAGCAAGAAAAGCCACCGTGCTTTGTTTGTGACTGTTAGAAGATGTACGCTGGGATGCTTTGCTATATGTCCAGTCCGACCACAGACTTGTTAGGGGAGGAAATGAAAGGATTAATACCCTGCCAGAAGGGCTGCTGAAGGCTTAACATCAGTCTCTGGAACGGCCTCCTACGGGTCGTTGCCCTTTCTTCGCTGTATCGCAACCCGGCTGGCACCAAGGAGCCCTTTGCCTGTCCTTCGACGGGGATTTTTCTTTTCCTCGCTTGGCCTTTTTTTTTTTCACTACGTTGTGAAAGTCGGGAGCGAAACCGCGCGGGTCTGCTCCCCGCATCTTTGTATCCCGGAGTGGTCGGAGTGGCAAACGGCGTGTGTGGAAGGGGGGGTGGGAAGCGATCCTGCGAGTGTTCAATCCGCTCACGTGCCGTGCTGGCAGTCTTTTTGCTGCCAAGAAAATACCTTTGACGAGTGCCTTTCTGTAACGGTCTCGCTAGCCAACTAATGCCGAACGCTGCGTCTCTCTCTCGAGGGTCCTATGTGCGACCTGTTGTGGTCGGATCCGGATGACCGCGGCGGCTGGGGCATCTCTCCGCGTGGTGCTGGCTACACCTTTGGGCAAGACATTTCCGAAACGTTTAACCACGCCAACGGTCTCACGCTGGTCTCCCGTGCTCACCAGCTCGTCATGGAGGTAGGGCGAGCACTCCGCTCCGCGGGGCTGACGAAACCTAGGTGCCCGTTCGGGTCTCCTCCGCGAGATCTTCCGCCGAGGGGTTCGCGTAAGCGGGCACCCAGGTGGGACGCGGGTAAATACCAAAGGACTCGGATCGTGTGAGAACGAATGATGTGCTTTGACCTGCGATGTAAACAAGGGGTTCCTCTGCCCTCTTCCCCCCTCCCTCCTCCTCCAGGTAAATTGCCAGAGGGTCCCTGTCACAGCCCGTTTGTGGCAGTGATAATCTCCTTAGACGCCAACTGCTCTGCTTAGGCCGCTGCTGCGTTAACAGGCTGTCCGCTAATACCCGGCAGTCAGATGCCACCGGGTTTAAGCCGCAATTGTGGCCGTCGATAGGCTACTGCCGCGCCTCTTGCCGGAAGGATGCCAGGCGGGGCAATGGAGCAGAGGCGTCTTGAACATCTAGTTCGAGTAGATCCCGTAAATAGGACTGCGTGTCACAAGTGGCAGGCGTCCAGCGGGCGAGTTCTCCTTTGCGGCGGGAGAAATGGGAGGGCGTACCTCAAAGTCTCGAGGCTTTGTTGTGGAGCGATCCACCGTTTGTACACCAAGCGGGGTAGGCGCAGGAGCGAGGAAGGGCCGAGCTCTCTGCAGAAGTGGGTTTGGTGGGTACCTACCGCCCGCTCTTGCGCCAGAGTCCGACTTCTAAGACAAAACGAAGTCATTAGGAAATACTTACGAGAAGTCTACGGTTTCACAAGAGGAACTTAAGAGGTTTTAACAGAATCCCCCTTTTTTTTTTTTTTAATTTCTTTTTTCCTCTCCTCTTTCTTCTGGCAGGGTTATAATTGGTGCCACGACCGAAATGTGGTTACCATTTTCAGCGCGCCCAATTACTGCTACCGTTGTGGGAACCAGGCTGCTATCATGGAACTAGACGACACTTTAAAATATTCCTTGTGAGTAGCCTGTTGTGTTCTGTAACCTCCTCCCGTCTCCCACCCTCCGCAGCGTGGGGAATGTCTGATCCTTTCCCAAGGCGTCCCTGCGTGAAAAGCAACCGTGGAGGAGTGACAGTGACCTTTTGTTCTAATATTTTTCTTCCCCTCAGCCTCCAGTTTGACCCAGCACCTCGCCGTGGAGAGCCTCACGTGACCCGTCGCACCCCAGACTACTTCCTATAAGCGTCTCCTAACCTTTGCAGAAGGAAGGAAGTACACCTGGCGTTTTAAAGAGCAACAATAGTTACACCTTTCTGTAAGAAATCAGGGTTCGTCTCAACTTCAAATCCCCCTCATGGACCAAAACGTGCCATACAGAGGACGAAGAGCGTTTAGCACAACTTGAGACTGAATTCCTTACAACACTATATATATATACTATATATATATCCTCTGCCCATCAGCCCAACAGTCAGTTTGCCTGCTGTATTTGTAGTCATGGGTTTGGTTTGGTTGGTTTTTTTTTTTTCTTCTGGACTGTTCAGAGAGGAGAAGGTAACTCTTCATCACACTTCCATCTCGCTGCTTTGTACATTTTTAGTTCTAGTGTTTAACTGGCATGAGTTAGAGCTGATTTTCGAGGGAAATGCACACTAACTTCTTCCCCCACCACTCTTTATTTTATGGAAAGACCGATCGACTTAACTGGAGAAAGGAAGCAATTCCTGCTTTGGGAGTACGTTGTCATAATAACACGGACGGAAAGTGTTCCCCTTTGTAGCTCGGTTCCCCTTCTGTGTTGATCTTGCCTCTTTTTTTTTTTTTTTTTTTTTTTCTTTGTGTTGTTTTGGTTTCTTTTTGTTATTTCCCCCTCTCCCCTCTGTATATTTGTCCTGGAAGCGCTTGCAGTTCCTCCTCGCTGTACCTGAACCAATAAACTCGCCGTTGTCAGCCCCAAACCCGCCTGTTTGTGCTGTGCCGCGGTGGGGCGGGCCGGGGCTGCGGGGCGGTACC
>JAAGNO010022987.1:0-40764 GCA_033439905.1 Ceryle rudis | reverse complement strand
TGACTTGCATGATGATCATGGGACCTGCATCTAAAAAGAAAGGAGAAACATTCATTAGTTAAGAAATAGCTTGGTTTCTTTCTTAACTTTTTCATCTCTCACCACTGCTCTGCTACTGCTTTTGGTCTATATAATCAGCTAATGAGATTTCCACTTCTTCAGGCAATGAGGCAAGTTGTGCTTGAAGAAAAGTTGTGCCTAGATTCCTTGCATTGCATTCATATACTATTAGGAAATATTTCACAGAGCAGCGCATTTAAACAAATATTAAATTCACACAATTGTTAATCAGTGTGCCATCTGGAAACATTTGAAAGTTTAGACTCTTAATTGCCTGAATCTCATAAATGTTCAAAATTGTTGCATACTACAGGCTATATTGCATTTAGGACTTTTTTACTGTATAAATACATGTAATTAAAATGTGAGATGGGAACACTTTCCAGCAGCTGCTGTGAGAGCTGTAACCATCTTCCCTATTAATCTTTAGGGATTTGAAATATGTGTTGCTGAGCACCAGGGTCAACGACATGCCGTTACATTTGAATCCCACCATTTGACAAAGCATTGCATTCTATTTCTAAATTCTTTCATGTGACTGACAGCTACATCCATTTCTTCCCGAGGCCACTCTTTAAATTCCTTTGTACTTGTAGAAGCAAGTTTGCTGGCTCAAGAATTTTGTCTTAACTCTGCCTCTAAGACTTGTCAATGGCAAATTAGGACAAGAAATTCTAATTTATGTTTCAAAGGCACCTATAGTAGTAAGAGAAACTATTTTTATTTACATTTTTTTCCTCAAAAGTGTCAAATCAAAGACTCTATAATTACTATATATTTTCAGGAGATGTCATATTATAGTGACTTCAGGGGGCAAGTGGTAGATAGGGTTAATCTGAGTAAAGTCAGTGAAATGCACAAAGGATTTCTGTTCATAGCAAATGTTACTCAGAGAATTCTCAGTAAGAAAACAGAAATATTTAGGCTATCACCTATTTGAACACAGAGACAGAAGACACTTCTGTGGTAAGGCAACTGCTTCATGCCCATAGGTCAGTGGAAGGGTGTCTCTTGTCATATGCCCTTAATGGTTTTGATCAAGCAAGTGAAAAGGCTTACAAGGGTGGTGCATCTACCATTTTTCAGCAGACATGTTCAATAATCAGACATTAAGGGGTAGTTTTAATGCTTTCTCAAGAAATTTTCTATGTCTCTTTCTGTGACTCCACCATGAGTCACAGATGCTTCTTACTTAGAAAGCCCAGAGGCAATCAGCACTGACTTTGTTTATCTCTGTATTAGTTCTCAAGCTATGGCTAACAACCACCAGCACCTTTTACAGCCAGCCATACAGCTAGCTCCTATGTGATACAGACTTCTTTGTGTTTCCAGGTACTAAAATATACATTATTAAAGCAATTTTATAAAATTGTTTATAAATATTAAATAACTATGATTATTACCCAAGGGAAGATATGTAGTTGTGAAGAGAAATGAGTGATTCATGAGATCTTGAGACAGGTGACCTATGTTGGTGTACTTGGAATGGATGATGATCAAGTTAGCAGCTGATGGGAATGATTTGTTCTCCAGACATCAAGCAGGATTTTTTTTTGTGTGTAGGTTGTCAGAGGAATGAAGGAACAAATTAATGACTGAATGTTCTTACTCTTAATCCCATTTCTAAAAAGTTCTCAATCAGGGCATAGGAAAAGCATGTTTGTGAACAGAATCCCTATGTGTTAGGGATGTACATGACTGTCAGAACATTATTGTTATATGAGAAAGGTATAATTTGCTTCATCCTTTTAGATATGAATTAGAATGTAGTGACCAAATAATTCTTCCTTTCTCTCTCTCATTTTTTTTTCCCAAAGTTTATATCCCTGGCCCAAGAAAAAAACAATAAACTGGATCAACTAAGATTTGTCTTGTTGCCTACATTCCAGTTTCAAAATGCTGTCTTCTCCAGTATTTTTCAGTGGTAGAGCCCTGTGGGACTAGGCACTTCCAATGAGTACAGGGAGAACATGGCTAGATGGGACAATGTTAGACTTGTGAAATCAATTGTTTGTACTGCCTTTTCATTCTGACAACTCTGATGAGAGCCCCTCCTTTTAATCCCTTTTCTGCCCTCTTGCAGGTGTGAGGGATGGAGCAATGACCTCTTTTTCAAGAAAGGAGAAAGCAAATACTGATTTCCCAGATTACAATCCCACAGAACAACTTTAAATTGAGAGGTTCGGCATTTCAGATTTATTATCACAATCATTTGTGACCTTAGAGGAAATCTGAGTGTTCTTTTTTTTTTCTTTTTTTTCTTTCCCTTGAGCTTATCTGCTCCTGAAGGAGCATGTATTTTCTTGAGAAGAGGAAAATTTAAACATGGAAGGGCACCTGTAGCAATTCTTATCCAGACATTATTGGAAGCATGCAGAAGAGAAAAAAAATAGAGCTTTAAATCAGTATATTTGTAACACAGCTGACAGAGCATAATGCAAGTAGGGCTTCCATACCTTTGGGTTATGAAATGAGAGACACAGAGCCTGAATTATTAGTGTTAAAGAGAAAGAAAAGTGCTGGTTTAGCAGAAATGAAAAATTCCCACCACTTGAGTCATGCAGTCTTTTTGTGACTGCAGAACCAAATCCACAAAATCAGGATAAAGAAGCAGATCTATTTAAATAGCTAGAAAGTGGGGTTCTTCTCCTTTAGACACAGAAGTATCACAGTTATAATTGGGTATGGCTCTGGAATTCAGGAGTCCCATGTTTCTGTTTTAAGACACCAACCTCAGATCTGTTTTCTTTGTGCATATCATCAGGGAGATGATTTCATCCTTTCTTTCCTGAATTAGAAAATATTTGTGTGTCCCAAATTTAAGGCCTGACCAAGGTCCAATGTTATTGCTTTCTGCTGCTCTAGCATATGAAAGAAAGGATGATTTCATCTCCCTCATCTTGGTTTGAGCTCAAAAGTTTGGGATTTTTTTACTGCTTTCCTATGTGACACTGAGCAAATAATTTCACCTTTTTCTCAGTATTCCCTTGTTTCATCCTTACAGTTCTAAACTAACAGTATTAATTTCTCTGGTCCATTTCAACTGTTAGCTCTTTGGTCCATTTACTTCTGTAAAACAAAGGAAGACTAATAATTCTACTGAAATGTTCTGAAAAGGGAAGAAATAGAATAAATCAGAATAAAAAAGAAATAGAATCGAGGAGGCATGAGAAAAAATGCAACAAAATCAGTTATTCTGTATGCAGTGGGACAAAGTGAAACCAGGCTTCAATAGTTTGTGTTTCTAACTGGTTCTTCTCATGTCTGACAAGGTGCAAGCTCTAATTCAGGCTTGTGAATAATTGCAAACTTTAGAGCTTCTCTTTCTTCTCTTGATTATCTGGTATTGATATTGACTGAGACTACATTGAGCATACTCTATAGAAGGAATTCTACTGATATGTCTTTCCTCAATCTGGCTGCTTACTTTGATAAAACTCAAAGGCTGTAACATCCTTGCAATCTGTACCCCATCTGTCAAGTTTTGGCTGAAATTGGCCAACAGATGTTTTGCAATGCTACTGCTTCTCACCAGTTCCACCACATTCCTCCCCCAACGTACTTCTTTGACACACGCACCCAACACTATGGTATGCAGAAAAGACAGCAAAGCAAAGCTTTTAAAAGCCCTCTTCATTCCTTGTAATGAACCTATGGCTGGATATGATATGCTTCTGTTGAGAACATTAACTTGTTCTTGGCAGAGGTAAAATCTGTGGAGGATTTGAACTGCCTGAAAGAGTATATTATGTCAACAGGGACGCAAAGCAAATGATGGAAAAATAAATACAGATAGAAATTGGAAAAATAAGTTATTACAGGGTCATACAAGAAGATAGTTCTGAAGTTAAAAGGAAATTTACTGTTCTTGTGACACACTAATTCTCTATCCTGGACCCCACAGCCTCACACTGTCACTGAAACGCATCCTCTCCAAGACAGCCTCAGTCTTCCTTCTCATGAAGTCTTGCATGCCAAAGTCAGAATTTCCTAACGGTCTTTCTCTTAAGTCCTCCAAGATTTCTTGGTGCTCACAATGTAGTTCTAGTACTACAGACTATTCAGATTGGATTATGGAATTCATAGAATCATAGACTACTTTGGATTGGAAAGGACCTTTAAAGGTCATCTAGTCCAAACCCTCCACAGTAAGCAGGGACAGCTTCCACTAGATCAGGTTGTCCAGAGCCCCATTCAACCTCACCTGGAATGTTTCCACAGAATTCTCATGTTACAAATTATTTGAACTGGATTATTTAATTGGATCATTTTAGAATAAAATATCATAGAACCACAGAATCATAGAATAGTTAGTGTTGGAAGGGACCTTTAAATATGAGTTAGTGCAATCTCTCTGCCATGGGCAGGTACAATTTTCACTAGATCAGGTTTTTCAAAACACCATCCAACCTGACTGAACACTTCCAATGACAGGGCATCTACCACTTTTCTGGCCAACATTATTTCAATGTCTTACTACCCTCTGTACAAAATTTCTTCCTTATGCCCAGTCCAAGACAAGTCTCATTTCAAAATTGTTGCTCCTTGTCCTGCCACTCCAGGCACTGATAAGAAGT
This sequence comes from Ceryle rudis, assembly GCA_033439905.1. Lineage (NCBI taxonomy): Eukaryota > Metazoa > Chordata > Aves > Coraciiformes > Cerylidae > Ceryle > Ceryle rudis. The sequence continues at coordinate 36,127 of JAAGNO010022987.1, read as the reverse complement.
CTCTCTTGATCTTTCTTATAAGCCACCTCTAAGTGTTAAAATGCCACAGTAAGCTAAACTCTTAACCTTTCTTCAAAGCAGAGGTGTTCCAGCCCTATGACTATTTTCACGACCTTCCTCTGGACCCACCCTAACACGTCTATGTCTTTCTTTTACTGGGGAACGCAGAACTGGACACCATACTTCAGTTGGGGTATCTGAAACACCAGAACAGTTCTCTGGTCCTGGTTCCACTCACAGATGAAGTGGTTCCAAATTTTTCGAAACAAAAACTTTGTTGTTAACATATCCCATTCAAAGCAAAATAAGTAGCTTCTGAGACATCCAAAACAAGAATGGAAGGCCACTAGAGCCTTTGGGATACATGACATGGACATTAATGTGAGCAATGACATCCACCATACTCAGCAGGAAAACTGTGGACAAATTATTTAAGTGCCATTGGTCTTGTTGTAGATTGGGGGATGGTATAGTTGATCTTTCAAAGACTTTCCCAGCACAGTTTCCCATGATTACTAGGAATGATGGTCCACTGTGCTTCTCAGAAAAACAGGAGTGCTGAACTGGGGAATTTTTGTGCAACTAGTATGAAAAGATAATAAACAGATTAGAGGACAGGAACACACAGAGAAATAGATACAGTATGGAGGTATATATTCTATAATTCTACTAATTTTTGTTTGGATTTGACAGACTTAATGTTTGTTGACCTGATACTCACTATTTACTCTCTTGTTTCTTACCATTTCCCCTAGTATTTTTCTTTTAAAGCAAAATAAATCTATTAACTACCAGCCCCTCTCCCCTAAGCCTTTCTCATGCACAACCTGCTAAATCTCTGGATTAAAGCAATGTAAGAATGAGGGAAATCTTTCCCCTTTAACAAACAGGTTGAAGAAAGGGTTAAGGATATTTTCTGCACCTGGAAATTTTTTTCAACAGTAGCAGAGATGAGCAGTCAGACAGCAGCCTTTGATCTTTCCATGTTGTGTCACAGCTTGTGCACAAAAGTATTTCATGTGAGGTTTGGGAGAATCTGCCATCTGACTATGAAAGGTGGGGAATGCCACGATAAAGAAAGAACATTAAGGAAAGGCACACTCTGGGGCCTTGTTTCCTCAGACAAGGCTGTCAATATCCCTTTTCCTTCTATATTGCAATCACAGCTGGACAGTCACACAGCTGGTGGCAGTCCTTCTTGCAAGGTCCATCTTGCAAGTCCTTCCTGCATGAAGCGTAGATGGACGCAGGGGTAGAACTACTCTGTTCACAAGAACTACTTTTCACTGTCATCAAGACAGTCCCCTGTAGATCTGAATCTCACACCTGTGACAGGATTTAAGGCTCAGATTTATCCTATGTCACTTAAAGTATCTGAGCTACTGTAAGACTGGTGTCTAGTCTGGGAAGGAAGAAAGAGAGAGGTATCTCAGGAGTATCAGCGTACCTACCAAAGATCTAAGTCATCCCATGAATACACTTACCTCTTTCTCTGTATTGACTATAGAAGCAGTCTCCACTGTCACAGAAATCTAAAGTACTTCGAGTGACTGGAGTACAGGTCTGTTGACCCAAACTATGATCAGAGAACAATCAGGTCAACAACATCGTGCAAAGGAAGAAGTCACTTCAGAGTTCACCAATTTGTACTTGAACAACTTCTGATTTTAGGGTTTTTTTTCCATAAAACAATACTACTACCTGAACAATATTTTCAGAATATTTCTGTTTGTTCTTGCACATAATGTAGATGATCTGATTTTCTTTGAAGACAAGAATGCAAGTATTTATAATGTCTGCTGCACATGCTTTACTAAGACAAAGAGACACATTCTATGTAAGCACTTTTCTGATAGAGAGAGAGACTGTATCATCATATTTTTCTTCAAGGTTTTTTTCAGACTGTATTAGATAAACCAGGAGAGACAAAGCAAGACATTGCAGTGGAAATCAAATACAATTTGTATCTCCACCACCGTTTTGCCTACATGGAATCTTCAGGAGATGGAGCTGAAGAGGACTGCATGAAGTCCTTTCCTTTACTCCTTAACAGAAGATCAAGATGCAAGATCAACCGTATCTACGCCCTTTTGACATCTTCTTACCTACTCTGCTCAAAATTGTCCAGAGATGGATATTCCACTATCTCTCAGACAATATATTTCACTGCTTCAGTTTCCTTCACATTTCTCCTACCATTAAGATTTGGGGAATATGCCTCATTAATATTTAGGAAAAATTAAGCAAAGAAATAGAAAAAAAAGGTTGGGTTTTTTTTTTTTTTCACTTAAATTAATCAGGATTAATTTTGTTATGCATTTCCTTTGATGTTCTTGCACTGGAAACACATTTTATTTATTGAGAGGAGAGCACAGAGGAAGCAATATTGAATTCTCACACATGGGCCAACGACAGCTTTTTGTAACATGAAAATAGCCCAACTTTTAAATTTAATATACTGGATTCTTCATAGGTTGGAAAAAAGTGCAAAGGACCTCCAGAAAAAAAAAAGTGACTCTCCCCTTTCTTCCCCTGCAGGGCTGAAGGATAATTGATTGTAAAGATTTTGGCATGTTTAGGACTGTTTCAGGACTCAGTTTTGCTTTCCAAAGGCTTGCACAGAGGAAGAAATCTACATAGAGAAGAGAGAAGATTTTTTCTTAATAATTAATAAAAAGTAAGAAGGAATAGAAGGATTTGGAGAACTGGAAAAAGTCCATGGAGGCAGAGAAGAGGAAAGGTTTATAGGGCAGGGTAGAAAGAAATGGTGATTCATACACAAGCAGCGATACAACTTTTGATTTATTATTTATTCTGTTCTGTCATCATCTAAACTCTCTATATTTATACCCATAAGCATATGTGACCTGCCACATAATTATGTAAATGCACAGTAAATGAAGTGTGGGCACAGATATCAGCATGTGTGTATGTGTACAAACACTTATGTGACTTCAAATTCATGTATATAGAAAATCTATTATACTACCTTCAATATGCCTCCTTTTTAAAACAACTGGATGTAATTTTCAAACATTGAAGTGAATACTTCTGTACTTTTTAAAAATTATTATCATTGAAAGTGCTTCACTGAAATGAATAGAATCCTGATGAACATTTTTTTCTTCCCTTTTAGACATTACAGAATTACTAAGCACTGAAATTCTCAGTATATATTTGTATGGCAAGTTCTGGATGGAGCTGTGATCTGAATGGAGCGCATACATAAGGTATGTTTTAAACAGCTGTCTGTTTTTTCTCCTGCTACAGGGTCAGAAGTTTCTACAGCACTAGTGGACCAAGTCTCCTTCATCTTTTCTCTTGACCTGAATCTGACTGAAATATGTGAGCATTTTATTGCACTCTCCTCTAGAGCAGAATACTCTGAGTCTTGCCAGAGAAGCAGTATTAAATTTAACATCAGTGATCCTCGCCATCAAGACCCCTTGCCAAAGAATAATGGGATAATATAAATTAGTCAAGCTTCCCAAATTCTCTTAATACAAATCAGATACAATCAAGGGTGGAATTCAAGGATCTCCCAGCCTTTCCATAGCCACCGATCTTGTTTCCATTCGTAAGGAAATTATATCAGTTTAAATAAAGGGAATCTGGACAATCATTTATTTTTGCTTTCCTTTCAGAGCTCTCACAGTTAATAAACACTTAACATTTGCAAAATTAATTGCAGTGGAATTTTCTGCACTATTTAGAGAGCCTTGAAAAAAGGAGTTGTCAAACAGACCCAATATGTCTCAAACTCGACAACCATATGACTTAGCCTTGTGTTTTAGCCATACGGATGAGGAAGGCAACTGTGATTACTCCTCGTGAAAGGGGGGGAAGTAAGACAAGATTGCTAATGTCAGCCTGGGTTGTCAAGTGTAACCAAGACTGTGGAATTGCTGAGCTGTGTACCCAAGAGTGTGTCAAGGCTGGATAACTTCCACAAAATAGGACAGTCCGTCACGTGGTGCTTTGAGCCAGCTAAAGACTATGTGTGTCTACAACAGATGTGCCGTGTTAAAGATAGTACCCAAAAATGGTCAGGTGCCAGCATAACAAGTTTGTGAGCAGATCCTCCCAGCAGGAGCCAATTTCAGTGAAACAAGCTGGCAAAGCAGCACACTTGTCATGGATGCAAATGCCAGATTTGGCATCTGCAGGCTTGTGGCACAGAGCGGGGTGGGGGGAATATCCAAGTTTCCACTGCCAACTGATGCCAGGTCTTCAAAGAAGAAATCTCTTAGATGTTTGGTCTGTGGAAAATGTTGGCATGAGTGCATAAATCTCATTTAAAATAAAGAAAAATAAAAATTAAAAAAAAAAAAAAAAAAAAAAAGAAAAGAAAAAGCAACAACAGCAACAACAAACCAAAACCCCAAGCAGAAACTACTCTGTAGCCTAGTAAAACCTAGGAAAAATACTAAGGTAATGTCCTGGCTCCTCTGAAGACAAATTCTTATTATGGCATCTCTGCATGCTTGTGTGAAAATACTCCACAGCCCTGGAAAATGAATTATTGTTAAAACATGAGGACCCATATTGGGCTCTTTGTAGCCTTCTCACTCATTAATGATAACTAGAGCTTATTTAAATAAACACTGTAACCCACTGTTACTGAGTTTGTTTCTTATTACGGTTCTTCCATGGCAGTCTAAACAATTGCTTTAAGTCTGGCAATTTCCCACAAGCCAGTCGTAACAGAAAACAATGGAAAATTTTTTTATTGAGAACTTCTGATTTATTGAATGTGGGTGTCACTTGGGAACAGGACGCATAATAGTATGTGTTTCAGGACTCAAGGAAACTGGTTAAGGAGGAATTTTCAGTATTGTCTCCTCCCTCCGAGGTTTTAAAATATCCGTGACTGTAAAACATTTATGTATACAACTTCTGTTCTGTGCAGTCTACAAGTATGACTGGAGAAAACTTACACCTTGCACGCAGATGGAGCATCTCCCCTGAAGACTAAGGGAATGACTAATGGTTACCATCACTGAAGAGATGTTCTGCAGCATTCAGTCACACCAGAGACAGATGGTTCACAGTTTCACTTAGCCTTTTATTGATGGTAGGTGCAAACAGCCTGCAGAATAAGCTTGCCAATGTTACAAAAACAATGCCAAAACAGCTGTTTTTTCCATTGCCTGGAACCAGGAAACTCTGGATTTCTCAGTTTCAGGAAAGTGAATAGTGGTTTCATTTCCAGGACAACATATCAGTTTACTACAGTCATTCAGTTTCTTTTCAAGGCAGCAGGCAGTGATAGCTTTTCCTACAGTTCCAACAGGTAGAAGCTGGCAATGGTCATCGGCGACTTCTTTACTCAGGAATCTTATTGAACAGGATGAGTTAGATCTGCTACACATGTTATTCCAGCCATGTTTTGCCAGTCATTTTGTCCATCCTATAGTTTTGATCTAAGCTGGTGAACAAAAACTGCCTGTATGAAAATGCTGGTATAAAGATTGGGCACATAAGAATGTGAAACGTAAATGAGAGAAAAAGAAGAAAGGAGACATAATTATTCTGAAGTTACACTGACTAAACTGACCTCTAACCAGATGATTTTGTGTACCAGCTGAAAAATTGAACAAGGGAGAGCAATTATATCAAAGCCATGCAGCATCCAAGATAAACAGACTGAGGCTGTGGCTACAAATTAGTATAACCTGGCTAGAGCGTATAATTTCTTGGAAATTCTTTGGGAATCTGGAAACTCCTTATGTTCTTTCCATCTCCCTCTACTGTCTATTTCCTAGGAAACTAGGTTAAGCTGAAGAAGACCTGAAAGATTTCCTGAGAACAGACAACACTCTGAAGAGTCTTTCTAGGGCTATAGCTTCTTATTTACATGTAAGGGGTATTTTTAGGGTCAGGAGTCCAATATTTGAAGATGCTTAGATTGGGATGAGGCAGAAGTTTCTTAGAAATAGCTAAGGATGAATTGATTTTGCTGTGTATTTCAACTAAAGACAAAGTCATCAAACTGGCTAAACCATTCCCCAGAACAGCTTTTTCTGTCAACTGGTTATAAAGGATGTTTAGAAGATTGTCATGGTTTGACCCCAGACAGCAATAAAGCACCACAAAGCTGCAGATATAGATTTGCACTACACAGTGCAAGCTCATGTGAGCTGAAGGTACCTAGACATCCAAATTCAAGCATGTCTGAAGTGTGTAAGTTAGATGACCCTGAGATGCCAAAATCAAAATGCTTTTCTTTTTTGGCTCCTTATATAATCAGTGAAGAGAAAGAAGCCATTCAATAGCTGACTTAAATCTCCTACATTAGGCTTCTGTATTTAATCTTCTCTTGGAGTTGTCATCTATTGACTAGAGGAGGTTGGAGAAGCATCTTAGCTTTTGACTCCATACAGCAGCTTTACTTCAGGCACCATGAATAACACCATTCATTCTGTTCCTTCTTCTTCCTTCCTACCCCTCAACTGTATATCTTCATTGTTATTTGCTATTTTCTTTTAAGTGTGTACATGTCAGGTGTGGTTGGTTTGCGCTTTTTCAATACATGTTTTTATCGATTTGCAACTGTGTCTGAAAAAAATTGGTGTTTCAGGACCTTGTACCACTAAAGGGTAGAACAACATTCAGAAGCTTGGTTGTGCAATGCTGAAAGATCAGGGGTAGATCTAACCTTTTGTATTTTAGTAATGATGTACACCTTCTTCAGAAAATTTCTGACTCACTGAAAAATCTAACACCTGAAGGGAAACCTAAAATGAATTGTATCAGTTAATACCGTATCTTGTAAAATCCCAAAGTTCTAGAGCTGCTAGGAAAAAAAAAAAATGCAGAAAAAGAAAAGAACTGGGGGGAAAAAATGAATTTTTCTTTACAAATGGGGTAGTGTTTGTGGGTATGGATCCACATCTAGGTGTGAATAAGTTGATTCAGTTATCTAAAAGTATGTGTTTAGTGGCATTTGTGACTGCAGTATCAAAAAGAAATATTCTGGTAGATACAACATGGGAGTTACAGACAACATGGGAGTTACAGACAACATGGGAGTTACAGCTGGAGTCCAGGCAGGATAGCCAAGAGATATCAAATGGCATCAGACACTTACTTTGGTCACTGACCCATACCCCTGTCATAAAATAAAAGGAAAAAGATAGCTGGAAAGGTATTTAGATACCTACATTTAGCTAGCTAAGGAACTCAATAGGGTCTACAAAGGTTTCACTCATTTTCTGATGCTTGGATGTTTATTGCTATGAAAATGTCCTAAAATATCTGAAAAATAAAGCTATCAGGTGTGACACAGGAACAAAATCCTTTTGCAGAGGCAACCTGAGGTCAGCTTGTGTACCTTGCACTACCTCACCAGGTGTAGTCAACAGTTTAACCCTAACTGCAACAAAGTAAAACCAGGGACTTTTAAGACACAGCTGATCTGACTTGTTTTAGGTTATACATTAGGATGGGTGGAACCAGATCCTCAAACATCATTTTCTTCTCTTTGACTGCAAAAGAAGTCTAGTTAATTAAGTGGAGAAGAAAAGGTCACATACGAAGAACCACACCCTTCAAGGTGAATCTCAAATTGCAAGCACAATAAACAGGGAATGCTTCACAGAAGTGAGATGGGCTGTGAAAGTATCCTGTAATTTGTTTGTCGCTACTGGGTTTTTTTAAGAACCTTTCTTCTGGATTTTGTAATGATTAAATGATCTTTCTTGTTGCTTCATATCCACAAGGGGAAAAACAGTGAGATGGCTCATCAAATAGCCAAAGCCAGGTGGAATATGAACTGGAACCTATTCCCAGGAGGCAGTGGTGGGACCTGGGCTGCCTCACAGGCAGGTGACCTTGCCTCCTGGCCTCACCAGACAAGCTGACAATCCCACTCTCTGCCCAGGCTCCCTGCCAACATGCAGTGTGAGTTTGCCTGCCCAGAGGCAAACCCACCGGGCAGGGGGCAGCTGCCCTGCGAGCTCTCATCACAGCATGCTCCCAGCCATGACCCGTGCAAGGGGAGGGCTGCAGGGCTCTTGCAGAAAGGAATATCCTTTCCCTTGCCCATTTAATTCTTGGCCTCTGGTGTGTCTGCTGCCTGGAGTGCTGGCTGGTGACAAAAATGACAGCATTTTAGTGGCTGTGTCACCTGTCCTGCTAGCACTAAGAATAGAGCAGCTCTATTTCTCTGCTACTGCTAAATCCCCGTGAGCGTATGACATAACCAAAGGAAACCCATCCCTTCTGCTTTGCCGTGATGCCGCCAGCTTCAGCGCTGACAAAGTGCACTGCTACCCTACTCGTAGAGCCTGCATCTTCTCACAGCCCAGTCTGTGTGGTGCAACAGCAGCACCAAAGCCGGCTGATGTGTTTCTCGGGATTCTCAGGATTGCAAAAGGAGGCAGAAATTCAAATTTGTGCAAGCACGTAGGACAACAGAATGATAGAAACATTTAGCTTGGCAGAGACTTAAGATCAGGGAGTCCAGTCATCCTTATATACATAACAAGGTTATCTTGTTCATTTGATGGTGCTTATTGCAACATTTTCCTATCCCTTTTCAGACTTAACAGGAGTGGCTTCTCTGCCTCTTAGAAATACTCTACACAAAAACTGATGCCAAAATAACTGAAAAGGTGGCTTAAAGATGCTTTGGGGTTGGGAATCCCTGTATGGAAATTTACTGCATAATGAAGGCAAAAGAGTCAATTTTGATCAAGAGTATTTGTTGCTAACTTTTATTAAACTGAGCTTTGTGACTTGGAGATTCAAGGTCCATACAGTAACCGTGCCTATGTCAAAACATCTTTGCTCTATATAGTCCAGAACAAGAAGATTAAGGAGACCCAGTCCTCTCTCCAGAAGTTTCTTCTTGTGGAAGGTGTCCTTGTGTGCTAGAATTCCTTTGCAACCTGCCTATCTTCTCCCATTTGAATTGGGACTCTCTCTGCCTTTAGCATACTTCCAGTGGTATAACTATCTTGACAAATTTTATTAGAGACATCCTGTAGTAATGAAAAACTTCTTTATCTGATAGAGATTGGATGATTCCTTCTCTGCAAAGGAAAAGCTGCACTTGCTAAAGGATTTTTTATTCTATTTTATTTTAATATTTTATCCACAAGTTTTGCTGCTACCATTACTTTAGTTACATTTTCCTTCAATGTGTTCAACAGCATGCTTACAGTGGCAAAATCTCTTAAAGCAGAGACTTTGGAAGACAAACTTGCTCAGGGAACTTTTAGAGTATCCCTCCTTAAAGATATTAAAAATCTGTCTAGACACAGTCATGGGCAACTGGCTTTTGGTGGCCCTGCTTAAGCAGGGGGATTGGACCAGATGACCTCCAGGGGTTCTTTCCAAACTCAACTATGCTGTCATTCTGTGATTCTGTGAAATTTCAGCTAAGTATGCAGCTTTATATTTTTTCAGCAGATTGATTTATGACACAATTCTTTGATACCGGTCATTAAAAAGCAAATATTATCAATAATAATAATCACTATAGCTAATGCCAAGTTTATCTTCCTATTACAAACTTAAAAACATTTTAAAAACTCAGTTTTTTGTAACTGGAACCTTGTAACAATCTCTATATTAACAAAGTTGTATCAGTTTGAAATGAATATTCTTTTTAAATTGATCTTAAATTATCTAGTTACAGCTTAATCAAACAGAATGTAATATATTTTCCAATAGCTTTCAACCAAAATTCCCTTAAAATTTGGCAACTACATGTAAAAGTTCATAAAAAAAAAATCACACACACAAAAAACTCCCAAACCAGTAGATGACTTTGTAAACCTTACCTACTGCGCTCAACTTTAAAACATATTTTCTATTCTATTCCATTCCATTCCATTCCACTATTGAATTTGTTGTGTTCAGTTATATTATACCCCAGGGAGACAGAATTGTGAATAGGATGTTAGGTGGCATAAAACCAGAAGTGCGTTCAAAGTGTTATTACCTTCCTATTCATTTAAAGGTATTCATCAAAATCAGTAAATAACTTTATTACAAAGCCAATACTTAATTCTAATAAGGCTGTTGTGATAATCAAATCATGCTTTTTCAATGCAATAAAATATTTTCTTATTCAACCTTTAAGGCTTCTGATTTTGTTCAATTTCTGCCAAACTTGTCTGAATTTTTCCTACATTTTTGCTCATATTCAGTTTAGATATTTGCCAAATGAAATGCAAAAGTTCACAGTGATGAATTCTTCCCTTTTGTTTTCAGGTTGTTTGGTGGATTTTTTCAACTGTGCTGTCTGGCCCTCATGAGCAATACTTCAAGGGGAACTACACTGAAAAAATAAAATGCATGGTTTTCCTATCCATGGTACAGTAAGTTTACTTCATTAAAAGGGTAACTGAGAAGGTAATGTTTTTATGACCACATACCACAGTCTTTTTTTTTTTATATATACAAATCACAAAAAAAAAAAAATTAATAACCCTGGAAATGAGCACATGAAATTTTCCATGGCTACAGTTTAGAGTCATGCCTCTGATTATCTGCGGAAAATTATTGCTGGAAATATGTCCCACAATATTTCTGGAATGTAAATTTTGAGCCTTTACAACAGTATTTTGTGTTTACAGAGTTGTTTATGACCTGCAAGGGAAGGAACTGATTTATGCCTATTCCGTTCTATTCTACATGCACATGCACAAGTGCCTATCCATGCTTGAACACAAACATTAAAAGAGCATTAGAAAAGCCACTGAAGTGAAACACTCCAAAGCTAAGAAATGTTAGACTTTGCCACCTGTGCAGATACACCTTCTTTCTTTGTCATGCGTTGTCTCATGAAAACTTTAATCCCCTGATTGCCTATTCTTCTTCCAAAGACTCCATGTTATAAGAACAGATGCTGCTCATTCAGTTAATCATTAATCAATATTTTATTTTGCCCAAATTATTCAAAATGGGGTCTGAAGTCTGTTCAGCATTTAAAATTAAGATACAAGCAATTTATGTCTAATAATATGTGTGCACATTTGTGTGTAGACTGAGTATATATAGATACTTGATTGTTTCTGTTCACCTTTAGCTTCTCTAGTACAAAGAGTGGGGATTCATACTTACATGAAACATCTACTGACAATGTCTATGTGTTATTTTAGGTTCATTTTGATGCTGTAAGGGGTACATAAGCCCCTTTCTTTCTGCCAGAAGAGGAGAGAATTCTACTGACAATTGGGATGCTAACCTGATTCCTTCTGTGGGTTTGATTTTCTCAGGGGTGATATGTCACTATAGATCTGTAGGAAAATGCACTTCTCCCTCTCAGTTGATCCAGGAAAGCCTAACAAATGTTCTACAGAAACACTCTACCTTCTGTGCAGCAAGCTATTTCAGTCTTTTCATAATCAGGGTGATCAACAAGAAGGTGGTATTAATCAGGTAAGTATTTTGGCAGGTTATTCACACAAACAAATAAAACAAGGGAACTTGAAGTTCTAGTCAGTGTGCAGTCAGGAAAGACTGGACACCGTTTCAGCTGTCCTGAGATAAATATCTACTTAAGGATGAGCTGAAGTGTTTTCTGCGCTCTGTAGGTTGTATTGACTAGATCTCCATTGACTAGAACGTAACCACAGGCATTAGTGTCATGTGCCCACCTACACTATAGTCATTATAGACACTATAGACACCAAAGAGTACATCCCTTAATGGTATTCTGAAATATATCCATTGTTTTATATTGTGTGACCATAATAGATTTGATCTGATACCAACAATCCCAAAGGTAAATTTACTGAAGATTTGAACTGTCTTTGAACCACTTTGCTGCATGTTAACATTAGTTGGCTAAATATCAGCTCCCAGATTGTCCTGTAACAGGTATTTGGACAGGATTTGATGTTTGAGCATGTTGATCTTAGAGGTCTTTTCCAACTGTGACAATTCTGTGATTCTGTGATTTAGTCCTTAGGTAATAGCCAGCTGAGCAACTAGTACACCTTACAGCAGGTACACCTTTTTCTTCAGGAGAGGTCCAGCTTAATAAAGAACAGGTTGGATTATCTTAGTCATTTAGCAAACAATTGCTGAGTACCAACTATATCAAGCAATTTGGAAAAGCAGAGCCAGAATCCATTATTCCCCTTTCCTAGCTAAGACTTCTATCAGATATACCACAATATGCTTTTCTTCAGGTCTGCTTTCCTTGTGGCTCTGTAATTGGTTGCTCATGGCCTGTCTTTGACAGAAAGGATAGAGGTTCCTTCTCTCCACCCTGCGTGGTTTAGATATATCTGGTTAAAGCATGCTTCTGGGGTATGGGAAGAGCAGTTTTAAACATTTCTCAGGCTAAAACTGCCCTGCAACTGAAGTTCTGAGCTTCCCAAGACAATGCTGTAACCACGGGGCCATTATGTAAAAGATGAGTGTTGGCAACTCCTCTCCTGGCAGATGTGAAAACACTGCTCTCACTATCCATGCCCAAAGATTTGATTTAGAGGCTTATGCCCCAAACAAAGTTTCTTTTCTTGAATACCTATTTCTCTGAATTCCCCTAAACCAAGGCACAGAGCGTGTTTCATACCAATCAGTACCCTCAGTTTTCCAATGATCTGGCTCCAATGTTTTACCACTAAGTGGGTACTTACCTAAGGCACTTAACTTTTCCCAAGTTTTCTGAAGCTAAGCACGATTAATTGTTGCTGCACAGGAAATGTAGACACCTCAGTCTGCTAGGTGAATTCTGATGAGACTGATTTTAAGGTGCCCTGTTGCTGAAAATGTCAACCCCACGTCCTTTTTGGGGTTTGGGATATACAGCCTATTCAAGACCTTCTAAAGTCAAAAGAAACATCTTTGTTGCATGACATAGGTTTGGAGATGGACACTTGAGAAAAATGAAGTCATTCTCTTCTTTGTGAAGGAGAAGTTTTGAGAAAAGACCAAGATAAATTAAAAAATTCATGCATGAAGGAGTATTATTACATATAGGTATCCACAGCATGAATCTATCCACCCAGCTCCTTTTTAACTGTGCATTGAAACTGGAGCAAGGAAGGGACACAGCTGACATTGATCCACCGATGTGGAAGAAGTGATAATTCCCTAAAAATCAAGAGATAGTCAGTAGAGTAGTCTATTTCTCTGTGTATGCACAGAACTCTCAACAACCTACAGCATAATTTCCCAGCACAGCTCTACTATTAAGCTATTAAACATAAGTTACAAACCTGATTCAGCCCACAGCCAAACTTCTATGAAGGCTGGGACATCATCTTGTTCTCACTGTGTGCTACCCCCATTGTTATGCTGTCGCTAAAATATTCACCCCTAGTCACGGTCAGAGATGACCAGTTGGGGTTCAGCTAGACAAACATTTGTTACCAAGTCAGAAATGACTAATCTTACATTCCTATATTTAGGTAAGTTGCACAAGCTTTAAGAAATGTAAAGACATTAAAAGTGTGTAAAAAAAACCCCAAATATTTTCTGTGTGTCATCTCTGCCCTCAATCATGCTGTCATACCAAAGTGTACAGCAATGAAGCTATTGAGATTCTACCAGTGATGGACAGACATTGCTCAGGACCAATTTAAGATCTAGTAAAGGTAGATTAATTCTTCCATATCCCCAAAACTCAAGCCTGGAAATGGGAAAATGACACAAGATGGTAACAAGTCTTTGGCTTTGCTGCTCCAAAATGCAGAAATGCATCTTATCTGGTGGCAAGGCAAGGGTATTCTTCACAATGGATTGTAAGCAATTTAATTAAAAGTTACAGCAGGAAAGGAAAAAAAAAAAAAACATGTAAATTATCTTCCCCTTCATTACTTTGTTGTTTGGGAAAATACATATGAAGCACCAAGAATGAAAAAAATAAAGAATTGCCTATGTATAATGAAGTAGGTCTAAGTGGCTGCCCTGACCCTACACCATGACAGATCTCAAACAAATTAACAAAAATTACCTGTAGTCTGGGCTATCCTACTTCATCTACAATGAGCAGCAGTGCTGTGTAGTGAGTACAGGACAGAAATACTATGGAGATGATCATGCAGAAGAAACTTTTATGAGGAAAGGGAAAGAGGAGAGACAGACTGAGTTCAAAAAGTCTTTAATTTTATACTCTGAGCTTTCATCACTGGAGAAGACACAGACAGGGCTTCATCTGAAATGGCTGCTACAGACTGTCATATAGCCAGTTGAAGTAACTTGTTTCAATGACAAGACTAAACAAGAGATCTTACTCATGAGTTTTTTTATGTCAAGAAGTTAAGAAAGGGGGGGAAAGGATTGTGTCATGAGAAAGATCAACGTTTCCTTTTGTGCAGTCAATAGAAAAGCTCTCATTTTTAGATTTGATGCAAAAGAGGATTCAGTGTGACAGGTCTGATTAAGACATTCCTATCAAAGGCCCAAATATGTATAGATTCACCCAGAATAAGAATAGAATATAGTTCTAAATGCAGAGAGAGTGCCAAAGTGGCTTATAATGGTCTTGTTTGACTTCCAGTGAATTTATAATGAGATTGCAAGTATTTTACTTTAGGTTGCTGGCTTAAATTTGACCCAGGATATGGAGACTGAACTGTTTCCACCAGAAGCTTATCTAATCACCTAGGCTACATGAAATGACTTTTTAGACTCAATTCCAAGCAGATAAATGGCACATCACTCAATTGGTATGGACTTGTACTCCTGGTGACAGTCTTCATACAGTGAACACTGACAATGAATGAACGTTGTATGTGTGTGGACTATTTTGCTCTATGGACAGTTCCTCCAGGTCAGAACTGGAAGGCAATTTCACACATTTGATATTTTTTTCTACCCTCTTATGCTCATGTGTCAAACACAATCCCAGCTCTGCTTACCAGTAAAGCAGAGGACTCCTCCTCCCTAAGCAAGCACACCAAAGCAATGGTGTGTCACTGGAAGAAGTTAAAAAAGGGTAAAGAATGAAACCATGTCACAAGGATTTATATTTTCTTTTGGTACAGTCAGTGGTAAAGTTCTTATATCTATTCTTGATCCAAAGGGCAGAGTAGTAAACTGCAATAGCTGGAATCCAATGTAAGAGCCAGAGGCATACGAAACTCAGCTATTTCCAATTGCACAAACCTGTGCAAGCACAGGTTTCATTTTCCTTCCTCCTAAAATTCTCTGGTAGTTATCAGCTTCTAATTTCCTCCTAAAATTCCCCAGTAAAATTTAAAGAAGAAAAACACCACTTGGTCATGTGCTGTAACAAGAGCTTTTGCATACTTCTGATGTGAAAATTCACTTCTGATTTCTGCTGAAATGTCTGGAAATCTTTGTAACTGAATGGCTCTGGCTTGATGTCCAGTTATCTAGGGTTGGAGCTTATTAAAAATATATATTTTTAGTATTTTTTTATATGTTACATTGTCAAGCAATTAGAATGGCCACTGACTTGTTTTTAGCCCAAGACATCTATCACTCAATGACTCACAGGTCTCCAGAGGTCCCAACCAACCTTTACTACTGTCCTAAAGAAATGCCTGCTATTATCCAAGAGCTGGTTCATAGCACTCTAATAGGCAGTTTGGGTGCAGCTTCTCCCTTTTAGAGGGTAAGAAGATTTAGGTATGGATGATTGGACCATGGCAAGTGGTAGCAGACCTAGGGCCCTGCTGAACCTGCCAGCACAAAAAGAGTCAAGAAAAATAGGGATAAAAATAGGGATAAAACCACACTGATAGCAAGGCATCAAACACAGCAAGCCCTGAGGCACACCTTAGCTTGAAATAAATGTTACTTCAGATACATTATTTCCTGGACTGAGCCAAGATGTTTAATGCAGTATAGCACAGCTTCCCAATTCTTGGTGAGCTCATCTTGGGACATCTAAGGCAGTGCTTCATTGCTGAGAACAGACTAAGTCTCCAGGTGGGATTCATCTCACATGCCATGGGACACCTAAAAGTTGATGGTGTAGAGCAAAACTACCTAGGTCCTGTCATTACTTTAATCTCTCTGGAAGTTTGGGTGATTCCAAAAGTGATGCTCCAGCTCTCTCCCACCTCTCGTGCTGTCACTAGTGCTCAGAAATCACATCTGAAATCTGATCAAGACAAATACATTATTTTTCAGGTTCTCCTCTAAGGAGACCACTTGGTGAAGATTCTGAAGCAGAACTTGCTGCAGCATAAGGCAGGCAGTGTGAACAGTGCAACAGGAATAGGACAAATCTTTTCTATGTCTACTCTCTGCAGGGATGATTTAAAGTAACTGTAGAAGTACCACCTCCTAGAGTGGACAGAGACAAGTATCTCTAGAGAACAGGTCCTCCCATCCCCTTCTGTTACCACCTTACAGTTCTTGTTTTCACTTTACATAGAAAAATGCTCAGCAAAGAATTTTAGAGTACATCTCCAACTTGAAGATAGATGAACCTAAATTACTGTCCTGAGGCTGCATAAGGTGTATAGGAAAGAGCCACTGGGGTCTGCAGAATGTACCTTCAACACAAGATAATCTCCCTTCTTTGAAATTTCATTTATGTATAAGCAGCCATGGAGTGGTCTTGAATATTCATCTTTTTGGAAATTAAATTTGTATATAAGACCTCAGAGGACTACCAGTGATCAGCTCCAGCTCTATTTACCATCAGCCCTTCCTGATCTTCAAGGAAAGAAGGAAAGCTGTTGATTAAAGTTTATCCAAATGCCAGTGACTGAGCTGCTTTAGAGGAGCTAAAAATAATTTCAACTGACTGTATCACCACTGCCACATAATAAAATTCCAGAGTGTCTCAGCATTGTAATAAGTGTTGCCTCAATGAAGGAAACATATATAATGATAGTTTTATGAGGGTGGTATGGCTTTGTCTGTACTGCTTTTGTTCTACAAAATAAATAAATAAATAAATAAATAAATGGCATTTGGTACATTAAACTTTAGAAACAGATGATTCAACTCTTGTTTCATAATTATCAAGACCTAAGGTAAGATTTCAGTTATTCTAATCCCATAAAAGTTTTTATTTTCTTTCTTTATTTTTTTTTATGTGCTTGCATGTGTAATGTTAATGCATACATGGTCCATTCTGTAGTCTCACTTCACTTTGAATCCCGTGGTGATAAATTAGCAGTACTCACCCCATCAGATGGCTGCTCTGCAAAGCGGAATAAAAGTCTGTGCTGAACATCCCTGCAGATGCTGGGACTAAATATGGATTCAGCAAGGCATGAAGCCTGGATACTGTTGCAAGTTGCTGTTTTCTGCCCTCCCTGAACTTTTCTGTTTCCTCTTTGGGACTATGAAATGTCTAGATGGGTCAGATCAAATGTGAGGTGGAGAGGAGAATATGTAGGAGAAGCACGTTCAGCTATTTCAGGAGCCAAGTCCAAGGCTCCAGGACCCTCTGGGAAGCCAGTTTCTTCATAACTGTCTTTCAGATCTTAACATTGTTTTGGGTTGTTTGGGGTAGTTGGGTGGAACTCTTCTCCTTTTTTATTCCCTCTGGTAATTTTCCAGATTTACAGTCATATTGCTCCACTATGTCAACTGCCTGGATGTAATCCCTCAGCTGTCTTGTACAACACTGCAGTTCTTACCAAAGAACCAGGAAAACACAACCAAGTTCTCAGGAACTAACAGTGAAAGTTTATCTGAGCCTACTCTGCTTGGACATCAGAGCTTTAAACACTTCTTCAAAACATATAGTGCCCATAAAAGTGTCCTTTGATGTCCCACGTGCCAGAGATTCCAGAGGCTACCTTGCACTCACACTGAACAAGAGCTAAAATAACAGGGAAGTCATCACCACTTCATCCAACAAACTGGAATACCAATATTTTAATGTGATCCAAAATCAAAACCAGAGTGGCACTGGATTTGCTGCTATTTTAATCTCCATTCAGTCAATTTGCTGATTTTTTCCTGCCAGAATTGAGAACATTATTTCTGTAGGGTGAAAATATTTAAGGCGTTTGGATGCCTAAACTCCATCAAATGTCCACATGGGCTCAAAACCGAACAAAAGACTATGGAAAACTATTCAAATTTACTAATGTGCTTAAACATATATGGATAATTCTAGAAAAAGGTCTATTTCTTAATACTTAATTCCTATTGAATTGTTTTGAAATAGTAAGAGGCAATAGCTGAATCACACATCAGATAAATTTGTGTTCCATTTTGGGGAAGATAACATTTTTTAATAGTAAGGTCAATTGTTTAGATGATAGATTAAGAACGTAGCTTTCTCAAATCATCTTTACTCCAACCTGAACAGGAAATGTCCTCCTAACATCTTTCCTCAGGATCAAGTGTCTACAGAAGTGGGAATCCTCTTCAAGACTTTGTTTCTGGAAAAATTTAGATTGGAAACAATCTTGGAAAGTAATTTTGAATTATTGGGTGGAGTTTCTTTTATATCATGAATCCTCAGGTGAATGTCCTGGGTTAGGATGAGGGAACTTTGCAGGATGAGTACAGTGACAATGTCATAGCTGTCAACATTTGTGTGATTCAACTTATTTATTTAGATATATTAGAATGACTTTTCTACTGAAACCTGCTCTGCTCTCTAATGCATCAGTCACCGGAATATCTCCCAATGAAGGATGAGAAAACCATCTTCAGAGCCCTCTACTGACACAGCTGTGCATTGTTTTGCTGCTTTACAGATATGGAAACTGAGGCACACACCTGTGTCTGCAGCAAGCTGAAAAGCATACACTGCATGTCATGAGCACAAGAGTATCCTTGCCTTTTTTCACTAAATGATCCATCAATAAATTAAAACTAAGGGGGAAAAAAAAAAAAAAGTAAGTATATGAAGGGAAATGAGTTTTGTTTCCAGTGAAATGATATCTGTATGGGTGAAACTGAAACAGCTTCAAATAGCATAAGAAAATATGCACCCATACCTGTCACCTCGCTAAGCAACTCCCTAGGGACAGTAAATCCCCCTGTAGCTGAATCCTGGAGCTCATGGGCAAGATGTGTCTTCTCTGGGCTGTTGTAGTCAGTACTGTCAAATCCAAAATCTTCCTTCCCTGACCCTTTCCTTTTCTCCACCAATTCCTAGAGTAAAAAAAAAAAAAAAAAAAAAAAAGACAATTGTTGTAGACCTGTATCAGACATGCCAATCTAATTATTTTTTTTCTCTTTTTTTTTCCTCTTCTTTTTTTGGACATTGTGTCTGCGGAGGAGGGAGGGGGAGGATACGGATTTGCAGTGGCAGGGGCAGCTGAAGAGGGAAAGGAGGGGGAAAGAAGAGAAAAATATTTCCTTTGGCAATTCTGTTTCGCTTTCGAAAAGGGACTACTTTCTTCACTTCTTATCCCTCCTGACAAGTACAGGCACTTTGGGCCTTAACTGGATGTGAACATTGTCAAAAGAAATTTGGGCTAAAGGGAGGCATCTGCAGTTCTGTTCCTATTGCGCTCGGTGCTGGAGCCACTTTTGCGAATGTGGCAGGGTGGCTGGTGGGCAGACACCAGTACAGATGGGAACTTCACATACTGTATGCATCATGACCAACTATAAAAACAGTCACAACGCATCAGTTGTTACCCGGCCAGTCTCCCTGGAACCTTCACTTTCAATTTCAATCTTGCTGACATCCACAGCTTACAGTGAGCTTTTATGTTTAAGCATCAGTACAGTACTAATGCAAGAGAAAAGGGGCGGCTGGGCTACCACAGCAAGGAATTAAACCTCTGATCTCGGCCAGCCGTTGGAAGGGAGGAGCAATTCAAGGGGAATTGTGTAACTGGACTCTATGGAAAAGCAGGGGGGGAAAGCAGGGGATGGGAGAAGGGATTTTTTTTTGATGCCAAGAACACACAGCAAGTCAGGGGGCTTCTGAAAAAGAAACGCAGCACGGAGGCACTCTCCCAAATTGTAATTTAATGCTTGGAATAATCCTATTGTGTCAGCTACTCACCGCCACAGAATTGAGGATAAATATAACTTTAAAAAAAAAAAATTAAGGGGATGGCAATTTGAACAGCTTAATGTTTCTTCAAAGGCTAAGTGATGGAAAGCAGCACTGAAGTAAATTGACAACTCGGAATTAACTGGTTGCTGGCACAGCTCAGGTAAAGGTTTGATGGTAACATGAGCTTTCCAAAGTGTTTCCAAACTGAAGTATTATGAAAAGGTAAATTATGTTTTGTATTCATGACTGAAAGCATTTTATTTTAAAGCCAGCACTGCTGATGCTGTCAAGGTGGAGATTCTAGCTTTATGTACAGTGCCTCTAGCCTTGCAATGTGAGTGAGGCAACATGACAGCTTGTAATAAGTAATTTTTATACAGTTGCATTTATCACTCAAGTAGGCTTGGCAATATTAAACACAGACCTTAAAATGCTGCAGAAGAGGAAGGACAGGGGCTGGAGGCCATGTATATTGTGTGTGTGTGTGTGTGTGTGTGCTTGCATGTGTGTGTGAGTGTTTGTAACTTCTTTTTTTTTTTCTTTCTTTCTCCAGGCCCGTTCCTGTTAATGTGGCACTTTTTAAGATATGCACCGAAATGCTTCCAAATTGTTAATACATCACTAAAAGGTTACAAATGAAATGACCCTGTTTAGCCCAAAGGATGTTATTTTAGGCTTTAATGAATTAGACATTGCTACCATTTTCAGGCAAAAATCAATTGCCTCAATTAACAAATTTGCACAAGTCCAAATATTTACAAAATAAAGGCCCAGAAACCACATTCTTTGTTTCTCTTTCTCACTCCCTGCCCTGTTTCTTCATTAACATCTTCATTTCCATGAATGTGTGAGGCATCAGCTCTCTCTCTGAACTTGTGAAGGCCTAAGTGTTGACAACTTTCTTATTCTTTAAAGGAGGCTGCTCTTTTCTGTTTTAGCAGGTTTTCTTTGTCATGAATAATTCAGGACAAGCTAAAAGAAGTGGAGGATGCCCATTCCTTCTCATGGAAAGAAAAAAATATGGAATATTTCAAATCATTCTTCATTTGGGGAAGAAAATTTTACAAAAAGAAAAGGCCATTCATTTTATGGGACTGAAATGAGAAGGGATTTTTCTTTTAGTCATCGCCTTTATAGGAACTGCAGCTTGAGTCTGAACCAAGAGCAACTGAAAATCTCCAAGCCACATGGCAGACTCTGAAACCTTCTGAAGCACAGCCCTGACATATGGTATGATTTCCACTTCTGCTGTAAGGAGTTACAAGGCTAGGTGGATGCCAGTGATCTCAGCCATTTCACGCTGAAATAACATCAGATTGAAAACATAAAATTGAAATAAGACCAGTCTCCGTTATTATTCATATGACCCAGTTGAGAAAATTATGCATTTGCAGTGGGAGTTATGTCTAACTCAGGCATCGTGGCTTCCTTGGGACATTGGCCTTACGGGGAGATGAGGATTTGCAGCTCTGTGTAGCTAGGTGTCTAGTTTATCAGACACATGAAAGAAGGAGCTGATTGTTTTGTCTCTTCCATTTACTTATTTCATGAAATGACTTCTACCCATCAATGATGTTATATTTAATTCTTTTACTCATCTAACCCACAGTGGTCTGAAGAGTACATCCCAGGACCTGATAGTTATCAGAATTTTCCACAGCAGCAATTGAGAGTGGCATTGGCTTCCTAACCTTTTATGGAACATCAGTCTACAACTCTTAGTAAAGGTCTCCAGATAAGAGATAGTGACCTTACTGTGGCCTTCCAGTATTTGAAATGGGCCTACAAGAAAGCTGGGGAGGGACTTTTTACAAGGCCTTGTACTGATAGGACAAGGGGTGATGGCTTCAAACCGTAAGAGGGGAGATTTAGATTAGAAATCAGGAAGACATTCTTTGCTATGAGAGTGGTGAGACAGTGGAACACTTTGTCCAGGGAAGCTGTGGCTGCTTCCTTGCTGGATGTGTTCCAGATAAGGTTGGATGGGGCTTTGCACAACATGGTCTAGTGGCAGGTGTTCTTGCCCGTGGCAGGTGAGTTGAAACTACATAATCTCTATAGTCTCCCCCAACCCAAACCTTTCCATCATTCTATCATTCTAGATACAAGAGTAGCACTTACCTTTGCAGTAGTAGTTATTCTGAGTATCAACTGAATATATAAAGAAATAACAAAAAGAAAACAGTCAACCTATGGTACAGGTTTCACAAATGATTCCCTAAATCAGCAAAAGAAACTAGATCATCCATATAAGTCTTCTCCACATCTAGTTTGATTATGAGTTTCAAAGTTAATTTTGTATCATTGATTTACATATATTAAAGATGATGGGAAGAAAACCTTACATTTTTCCCCAGAAAAGCAGTCTTAGGTTTGTTGCAAAATGCTGTTGCTTATTTTCATTTGACTGTGGCTACTAGAAAATTACTGCATTTGAGTTAATATTTTCTGCTCCATATTGTGAACACAAAATTAAGCACTAGAAGTCAGTTGTGGCTAGGTGCTAAGACAAATCTTCTAGTAAAATCTGGAGATGTTGTAGATTTCATTATTTCATAATTTAAAAAATAGATTAAATGAATGTCAGACAGAAATTACTATGGTGCATTTGATTTTTCTTGGAAAAGCGGTGAAGTGACCTCACTTGGCAGTCCATGATCCGAGTTCAGCTTTCAGTAGAGGAGACTTCCAAAACCGGGAGACAGTTTTGTAAAATGAGACTACTTGTCACATAATTTTGTCAAAGCTGAAAAGACCTTGAGGGTAAAATTCACCTTACTGAGCTTACGATAGCTACAACACACATGATCACAACTGATTTAGTTACCCCGTGATCCTTTAATAGACAACAGAGAAACAGGCAGCTATTGAAATATTTCACTTTAGCCAGATGAATCTCATCCCAGGTGTTTCTTTCCTTTTCCTGTGCTCTCACTTCCATCAGTGAACACCTTTTCCGCTGTAATCCAATGACTACTATCTGCTTGATATTACTGTGGTAGTATAACTGATGCCATTAACCCAATCCTGTAGACACGTCCTGACTGTATATAGACCATCTAGCTGAGACCAAATGGATATGCTGAAGGTGTGGAGCTTAACATGATCATAAATATTGGTAGACTGGCTCCTAAGAAGACAGGAGATGTAAACAAAGAACATGCTTTTGTGATTAATCTTTTATATATATTCCATTCTTTGATACTTTCTAGAGAGATGTTTGGTACTGCTGTGTCTCTGGCACACAGTGCAGCAGCTCCTGCTGCCTTGCATCTCCTGCTCTGAAACAACAGAACCTATGTTGGGCAAAGAAACACCTGTAGTTTCAGTAATCACTACAGGTTTAGGAAAAATGTAATATTTTTTTAAATGCCATCTTAATTATCATTAGAATTAAGCACAAGTACTGAGCATTTCTATGCAGGGTCCTTCTAATAACTGGTAACTGATATATACCGTATGGAAAAAAAACATAGCAGTATATACTCACCTAGAATTTAGATGTCTGAGCCAATCTAGTCATTTAGGCTTTTTCTGTTATCAATGGGACAGTGGGAAAACATCAATGGGATCCTCCTCTCCATAGGAAGATTCATCCCTTTCTGCTGTCACAATCATTGTTTCATCTTTACCTTTCTCCCCCTGACCATGTAGAGAACACAGAGGTCTAACAGTTCAAATGTCCAACGTTCAAATGACTTAAAGTGACTGTTGACTCTGCGCGTAAGGGTATATGTGAAATGGGTTGTTAATGCAGTGTACTTTGGCAAATAAATTTTTAACATGTTCCTAGTTTAAGGAAGTTATTTTAAATATTTACTGGTCAGTGTAACACATCACCTGAGAAGACAATTAAGTTCAAGGCTATTCATCATACTATTAATATGGCAGGTATGTGAGCTCCTAAATTTGTAAAGGACTTTTCCTAGGACATCTGAAAATAATCTTTCCTTCATAGGAGTAACTACCAGGATTGCCACATAACTGTACATGTTAAGATTATGGAGGTTCAGGTTTTAGAATAGGACTTGCAGAATCATGTGGAACTTCGATTGCTGTGTTTGGAAATGGTCAGGAAACAGGAAATAATTCCTGGTTTCCAGTATTTCTCAGGATATCAACATTTCAGACAATTGCCTGTTTACAACATGAAGATCACTGTGGGTGGCACTTGCACTCCTTCAAAACTGAAATCTCAGGATGAAGGAGGTAAGGGAAAAGCAAAATTATGCTTGAAGTAAGTTGCCATTTTCAATTTACATATTAATATTCTTGTAAGTCAAATGGATATTAACTGAGAAGACATATTGTAGTTTCTTTTTCCTGAAATTTTGATTAACATACTTTTGTGCAGAATTTGCTGAAATTACAGTGTTGTAGGTTCATTTTTCAGTAAATCCCTGTTGAGATTGTTACTTTTTGGGTAGTATCTGGTCTACTGTGTATAGAAAACAAAGAACTCTGGAAAACAGAAATCTACTGCTGATACTTAAGATATTGCCAACTGCTTCATCTAGTTTGTCATTAAAATCCATTCTTGTCCTAGAACTATCACTTTAAGACCACCTCAATTCCTCTCTCAAACTCTCAGAGTATCTCAAACAAAGTATATCTCGCATGGATTGTTCTATTGTGTATTTATTGAACAACATAAAATAAGCTGTGATTGTTCTTGAACTAACCCTTTTTACTTACAAAAAGCATCCTGCTGGACATCAGTTTTTACACCATAAACGTGAAATAGACTGTTTTGCTTTGATTCCATGGACTATATCCACAATTCAAGCTTCATAAAGTTATGTAAGGTACTCCTATTTATTGTGTGTAGTCATGTCAGATCTTTCTGTCCAACCCATACACCCAGTGATTGGTTCCAATATATCCAGTGATTTAGTATTACTTAAATTCTCTGCAGTTTGTATTCCAGAAGAATTCATGCACTTATTCTTATAGAAAAGTCTACACATTTGGAGGATGGCATCTGTCTAGACAGCAAATACAGCTCTTTAAGCTAACAAGACCATTGTAATAAAGGAATTACGAAAAATGTGTATTGGTAATCAGGTGCAGAAAATCTCTCAGCAGATACTTACCCATTGGAATGGTGTTGAGCTGTCCATATTGTAGGTCTCTGCAGCAAAAATATCTCCAAATCACCTAGTTTTATAGAATTTTCTATATTCAAGGAGCAAAAATGTCCCATTTAGAGCACAGTTTACTTGATTAGAATTTAACAGTTAGCTTTCATGAATCCAGACACTATATTTTCTTCTCCTTTTATTTACTAGATGTCTAAAGAGAGTTAGACCTTGTGTAGGTATGCAGTACAGACCTTTACATTTGGAAATATGAATCCAAACCATTCTACTTCACAGCTTTGCTAAATTGCATGGAGATGCAATTTATGCAGAACGAATCATGACAAAAGAAATCACAGGGTTTAAAATTCCATTCCTGCGAGTACCCAACAGGATGAGGGACCAAAGATAATAAAGTTGGCTTGACCACTAGCTCTTTTGCTGTAATCACCAGACAGTCCTTGTTTCCTGTGTTCAAGCATTGAATAAGAGATGCCTTCATCATCATCAGACTCCTTCAAAAGCTTTGTTTTAAAATAGATGATCACGTTACGCAAACTGAGAAGAGATGTTTTTTGTGATTGGAAACCTTAGAATAGTACTTGAAAAATGTTGGAAAATTTTCCTGCCACAAAGTTTCTGAGATCCAGACTAAGAAAATTTAATGTCAGTGTAGGAGTAAGTCAGTGCTATTGTCTGAAATTCCACTATAGACAACAGAAAATAAGACCTGAGTCAGTTACCTCAGTTCAGGAATCTTCAATACCATTTTAGGTATTCTGTGGTACTTAAGTGTCTCACAGGATCTGGCCCAGACAGGAGCTACTGTAGAACTTCAGAACTCCTGTATAAGGAGTATACCCTCCTGTATACCCTTGGGCATCCCGGCGACACTAGATGCCCATGTTTAGGCAAGTGAATCAAGCCCAGCCAATGCATTTAATGGATTTTAAAGCAGATGTTAGCTCAGCTTTAAGTAGACACCTACATTTGGTCAACTGAATGCTCTAGATGCCCTAGGGAATCTAAGACATCTCCACTGGGTTGGCAGATATGCACAGGTTTGTGCTATCCTTCTGAGCTAGCAGTCAGTGGCCAGGTATAACAGCCATGGACATGTCAAAAGGCACCCGTGGACATCTCTGTCTAGGCAACTAAAACATGCCAACAGGATGGGCTTTGCTTGTCTAAACATAAGCGTCTAATAACCTTTTAGGTCCTTTGGTGTATCATACTCAGCCATGGGAGCTTGCATGACTCTTGTCGATCCTGATTCATATCTCCTAGCTTGTTCTGGTTGTCATGAATGCAGTAACACATCTCAGATGATACTGGACACAGAGGTTACAGAGTCGTGGTTTTCATTGCAGGTATCAATAGGATACCTACTTACTTTATCTGGTGAGGCCCTCAAGCACTGTACATTGGTGCCAGTCACTATAAATGAACTTGTGGTGAAAATTATAGTGAAAATTTAAGAGCTATTCTGTTACTTTAGGGGTAGATATATAATGACCAAGAATAAGAGAAAGAAAGCCTTTCATATTTATATTTTAAAAAAATCCAGACTCTAGATTCAGGGAATGCCTGTGTAAGTCACATTTGCAGCTCATGCATTCATGTTTAAGTAGTTTTACTGAGAGAACAAAGGATGTTCCTGGACACTCACATTACAAAGCTGGCCTTCCAAGAATAATATGCCTGAGAATAAAACAGTAATTATAAAACCACAAATGAAATCAAAGCAGTGCTGCTGAAAGCCTTAAGCACTGCAGTTTTACGAGGTATGTAAATATATCTGCTAAACTATATCTGTAAACTATTACTCTGCACCCTTTAAAATCTCACACTTCAGAAGCCAATAGAAATACATTAAGCCAAAAATGTTGATAGCTAAATAATGGATCTCTGGTAAGAAATACTATTCTTTTTCTTTTAAAGTTGTGTGAATGCATGCAAGCTCAAATTACGGTGAGCAGATAACTAACCGCACACTAGAGATGAGCAGGCTGCTTAATGCTACCACATAATTGGTGAAGCTTTAAAAAAAAAAAAAAAAGAGGAAAACAGCTTGAGGCCTTTTTTCTTTCTTCCTTGAAATTGTGACATCATTGCATATGACACAACACCTTGGAAGGAACCATATGGGGAAATGCAGACATGTTGTTAACTAAATGTGAGCTCTTTCACAATGAAAAAATCTCGTTGCTGGCCAAACCCTGGATGGTCTTATAAAAAGCACAGGCTTATATAGTAGAACTGACAGTTCTACTTCAAGGACATTTGTCATGTTTAATGCTCTTTCTGTACAGTATTTAGAAAGTCATATGAGGAATATAGTGTTGTTTTTCATACAGATCTAATCAGAAAGGCTTGATTCAAACTCAGCATCCTAAAATACATGAGATATTCTGATGCAGGTTTTTGCTTGACTTTTTACAGGACTAATCTTTAGATCTCAAAGCTCATTAGTCACTGTTAGCTATTCAGCTCATTTAACGAATATATATGACTTCCCTCTGTCTTGTGATGTCTCTTCACTTTGGTCCTTGTATGTCTTTCTTTCACTGATTCTCTGTTTTGCCAAATGTTGACCTTAACGCACTTTTGGATTAGAAATTGTACCAAGAAGTTCCATTTTTTATATTTTCATTATAGTAATTTTTATTTGTAGCAACAGCAGCACTACGAGTAGAAGCAGCAGCACTAGCAGTAATAAATAGTAATAGTAGAAACAGTAGTAGTAGTGAATATGACTGAAATACACTGTAAATGGCCCACTGATTTTTCAGAGCTGCTCAGAATGTTTAATGATTGCACCTGGGGATATGAATTTCTAGAGAGCGATGAATAAAACCTCTCTGCTTTAGCATTGAGGAGTATTGATAAACATCCACACTTACTTATACAGCAACCAATTCCAAAGTTGTCTTAGGTGGCTTCAGCAGAAGAAGCGATTCTGAAAGCTTTAGATTGTGAGTGTTAATAGATGAGAAAAGGGTAAAATTAAAATGAGGAAACTGCCTGAACAAGTATGTATTTATGCATTAAAAATTACAAGAACTCCAGTTAAAAGTTAAAAGAACTTCCCATGGAACACAACATTTACATTTCTCTGAGTACTAATGCGGTGGGAATCAGGAATTTCTCAGAATTCCACTATGAGATATTATGTCTCCTCTTTAGTCCCTAAACTGACAAAGAGGTTGGACCCCAATTCAGAAAACATTCACATTCAGCTTTGCTGAAATACCACAGAAACCAATGTATATCATTAGAACTACTTAGATAAAATTAGACATTTGGTTTTTTTCCCATAATTAGAGATTAAAATCTATACTTAATTTTAATGATCTGTCTCACGAAAACAGGTCATGAAAGCACTTAATCTTGCGCTTGATTTTCATTTAAGTCTGTGCCTAAATTCCACAGGAATTAGTAAAATTTAAGCTTGCTTTTAGGATTAAGTATGATCTTAAAATTGTTCTTGTTTAGATACCTTGTTCTGAATGATTTTTGATGGTCTTTGATGGTTTGGGATCTAGATGAAAGATACTGTTACTTCACTTTTCAACTTGACCATGAATCAAAACATGAAAATAAAAAAAAATAAACAGAAGTCTTGCAAAACCAAAGAGTATGTGGATTCCATAGTAATGCGGCGTGATGGGTCCAGACTATTGCGTTTTGAGCAGAATATTTTTTCTCTACTTATTTAGTCTTTTGCATGCAAAACTACTTACGTGTAGACTCCCTCATGTAAACCTGATGTATTCAGACTAACACAGCTTCAGGAACTATAGGCCAGCTACATCTCTGGGGTAAATGTATTGCCTGAAGGAATATATTTGATTCATAATGGCTACAGCTGAATTATAGTGAGTGCTAGAGTGTTATTTATGTTATATCTGAAAGTTCATTGAAATTATTTAGATACAGATCCCTCAAAGGATATAACTACAACACAGGCTAGATTTATGTGGCCAAGTCCAGGTGAGCGATCCACAAGCTCTGCCTCAAAACACAAGTCCCTCCACTTTCAGATGTCATTTTCTGTGGATGTTCAAAAGATGTTGTACAGAGCCTGTAGAGGAATTTTACTCTTAAATCA
This sequence comes from Ceryle rudis, assembly GCA_033439905.1. NCBI lineage: Eukaryota > Metazoa > Chordata > Aves > Coraciiformes > Cerylidae > Ceryle > Ceryle rudis. Next base: position 7,074 of record JAAGNO010022987.1, on the reverse strand, counting down.
TTCCCCTTTAACTGGGCTTAGCATCTAAGGATATTTGGGATTTGCAAACTGGGTAATAGAAGATCTATATCCCCAGTGTTGTGGGCAAGCTTTTTGCAACTTAGAGCACATCATGAGGAAATGGAAAGCCTGATATTGTCAAAAGTAATTTCTTACATTTCCTAGAAGGGTGAGGTTATCTGTGGGCACACTGGGGCTCTCTGTGCACTATAGGCATGGAAAGGGATCAAGAATTTTGGATGATAGGAGGGGAAAGAATTCTAAAAAATCAGGGAATCACATTTATTTCCTGTGCTGCTATGCAAAAGGGGGTGCAAAACCTCTGGGACCCAGAAAAAAAAAAAAGAAAAAGGATCATAATTCAAGTGTTTAGACTACAGAGAAAAAAAATTTTCTTCAATTGTGTAATCTAGGAGAAAATAGTGACCAAATTAGCTAACAACCATTTGGAATCCTGTGAAAACTGAATTATAGAGACAGAAAGATTTATTTCAGTTAAAAATATTACTGAAGAAGATTATTTTAAAAAACTAAAATGTTTTCCTTCAGAAAATACTGAAGTAAAATTTTAAAATTCTGATTTAAATTGTATCTTACTGTATGCTCCTTTCATTTCCTTACACATTTTCTTCTGTAGCTGTTAACATTTACATCACAATTAAAAGCCTGTACCTATGGTTGAGCACGATAATCCCATGGGTCTTTTCCAACCTAGATGATTCTGTGATTCTGTGAAATGAAAGTGGAAATGAAGTTTTGCAATTCATTGATTAATATTCTTCCTTTCCTGCTATGTCTCTTACAGACAAGCAATTGGTTTTAGAAGTATGTTGTGAGCTTAACCCAGAGACTTTCTGAATTGCTAAAATATTAAGTTGTCCGGTTTTCACTGGTCTATCCTGCTATAAGATGAAATCTGAAACGCTAATCTATCCACCATTATGATCATCATTACCATCACAACATAAAGTTAGATGTGCAATCAGAAACTTGGATTTCACTGAGCTTAATGTTTGACAGCCATTATCTGTGAAAGTTTAGAAATGAAAAGACAAGAAATGTGTTCAGATGAAAATTAGACACACAGAGTAGTGAAATCACTCCGCTGATATTATTTGATTTTGAATGTGTCAGACACAGTACATTTGCAAAGAATAGAGCAGAAAGATATCTCCACTATATTGTCAGATAATGGGTCTTTGAAAAGGAAAGTTGAAACTGTATCTGTAGTCAGGCATTTATTAAAATGGTCTGAATTTCATAGGAGCATAGATCTGAAGGACATCCTGCCCCCAGATCAACATCTCTAATTTCCCTTTCTGGCAGTATATCACATCGTCTAACACCTTTTATAAACAGCTCATGCACTTAAATATAAAATTTTCTGCCTCTTTTACTGGGGGGAAGTTGCTCTAGAATTTCATTTCTCTGCTATTTAGAAACCTTCTGATGATTCCCAGTGCACTGGTATTTATACGTCTAAGAATTAAGCACATAATTTTTCACATTTAAGTCCAAAAAGGCTGTTGAAAGGCTGTTTTTAAGAGAAAAAAAGATCACATTTAGAGACAGACATAAGAACCTGAAGCCCCAGGGGTATATTTCTTTCAAAATGGTTAAATGCATACCTCTTCTGAAGGGTTAAGGGCATGTGACAAGCTGGAGAAAAGTGGCACATATTGTGGGGACTTAGTAGCTCAAATCTGCTTTAACTTGGGGATTTCTGCATTGTGCTCCATTGTATAAGGGTTCAGATACTAGCACATTTACAGATGTGCAAAACAGCCATATGCTAGCATTGGTCGCACTCAGAATTGTGGAGGACAAGATGTACATAAAAGATGTTTTAAGTATATATAAGTGTGACTGTGCCTTTGTTAATACACCCTGCTTGGTACAAATGCTGCTACAAGTCTGCTGTTTCGTGAAAAGAATGAGAAGTTTACTCTGTGTTTCCAGAGAACCTAGTCAGTGTGAGACACATGCATGGCAAATAACTATTTTATATTATTATTGTTGGACTATTAATATAAAATACTATTTTGAAACATAAATTAGAATCTCAGCTCATTTTGGTTAACATGAAAATGTTTGTTGCAAGTCACTGCTTTTGAAAAATCCTCATAGTCTTGACTTCTAATTTTTGCTTCCCCGCTTTTCCTTGCAAGCAGCTGCCAAGCAAAATAGTAGAAAGTGTTACATGAGCTAAATCCAACCGCTTGTATTTTAGAGGGTTAATGTTACTTTACTTTCTTTTTTCTTCCTTGCTTTTACCCTGTGCTGACTAAAAAGAACACCCAGGTTCAATGAGTGACAAATCATTACAGACCGTACAGTGTAATTAAAAAGCACAGCCATTGATCAGCTATGAGCTAAACCTGAGACAAAAAAGTGAGAGACCCAGAATAGCTGGCAAAACTTCTCATTGAATCTGTCTGAAATGGAAGATGTTCTCCCTGGAGGCATGGAGCGTGGCCCATTGTGCATTTCCATTAGAGATACATACTGACTCAGAGCATGCCATTGATGTTGGCCTATTTATGAAAGGCTGTTGAAAGAGGTTTCAGAGTTAATTGAAAAGAGCTGTTTCTGAAGTAAGGTAACTTCAAACAACACAGCTCTGAAATGTGTTTTAATGGACTGGAAATCAGTGAATTTTCCATAGTGCACATGAAATGAAAATGGATGGCATGAACTGAAAGCTGCATTGCTATGTGGGATTTCTATTCTTATTATTATTGTTGTTGTTGTTGTTGTTATCACTATCAGTAACTATTATAATTATAGTTGCTCAATGGACAGTGACAAAACAGCTTCACTACTGATTGATTAGAAGATCATCTTCTAGGGTCTGTCAAAATTTTCATTACCTGTCTTTATTTCACTTATTTACAATACAGGCTGTCTGCAGAAACTGACAGATTTGTGCCATTGTAAACAGAAGGAAAAGCTGTTGTCAGGTAGAAATAGGTTCCAAGGTCATCTTTTAGCAAGGTATGTTGTGTTTAAAATGCGTTTATTCTTAACGATGTCTCCATTTTTAAATTAAAGCATATGCCTAAATTCAGGCATGTGTTTATTCAGGCATTTGTTTAGTCTCTGCCTTGAGCTGAGGTCTTGAACATAAGTTTGTATTTAAGCTCATGCTTAAATAAAAACCTTTTCAGCAACACATGCACCTGAATTTCATAAATATAAATAGTAGCTGAGCACATGTTTAAAGCTCAGCTTGTGATTAAATACTTTTCTCAGCTGAAAACAACATACTTTTAAATTATTTTTTTAAAGCTTGGCAATGTTCAATAAAAATAGGAATGACTGAGATGAATTTGTCCCTTCTTTTAAATTCTTCTGCAGGAATTTAGTGTTAGCAAGAAGGAAGGTAACTCTCTGCCCTTGGATGAAGTGGATTTAGAGAACTGTATGGTGTTCAGGTAGAAAGGAACAAGATCAGATTGTAAGATACCTCCTCAGGCTGATTAATACCTAATATCTTGAGAAAGCTCATAAACCCCAGTGAACTGCAGGGGAAAGGTGAGAGTAAAGTAACCCAGCACTCAGTATAACACAAGCAATAATCAAACAACTTCTGACATGGAGCTTGAATTATGGGTATTTTACACTTCCATTCTACACTTAATGCTCTAAGTAATTCACAAGTTCCGTTGAAAACCTCACATGTTCCATTAAAAGAGATGACCTCACCAATATTAATTAACTTAATCTTACAAAACTCATTTGAAGTAAGGAAGAGTGTTTGTCCCCATTTTTAAATAAAGAATGAAATACAAGGATAGTAATGAATTTATACAAAACCTACCAAAATCAGCAGAAATATTTAAATCACAGCCTTGCACAGTACTACTTTCATTGACCATTTTATCTTCTCACAGTCACAATTTTCTCAAAGCTTCACCTCCCAAAATCGATACCTTACCTAAAGAAGCCAACATTGACTTTTTGCTTTAACATTATTTTTCTAACTTTTAAGGCTGCTGGGTGGGGAAGAAAAGAAAAAAAAAGTAAAACTGCTGAAACACGCCGAGGGCAACAACAAAAAAAAATAGTACAAAGTAAAACCAGAAAAATTACTTAAGTTTTAAATAAATAGAAATCTCATTTTTTAGGGCTGTCATGACATTTTGGCATCTGAACTGATTTTTTTTAAAATTTGTGGCTGATAATCATGGATTAACATGTGCTTAACTTATCTTTGAAGTTACTGTGGGTAGTTACATACACAGATTAAGAATGTGCTACTTCTTCTGCAGAAGTGAGCACAGGCCATCAAAAAAGGAAAGTGATGAAGGCTACAGCTGGAATCTGAACTTAAGGACAACATGACTCCTTACTTAGGTAGCTGAATTTTCTGAGGCATTAAATATTGAGCGGAGAGATTTAATTTTTCTGACAATCCAAAATCTATACTCGGAATAGAGACAATTGGGCACTGGAATAGAGGTGACTAACAGCTAATGTGCATACCTAATGCAGATAAAAGAAAGATGAGATACTAGAGGAAAGAGGGAAAATCATAAGGGACAGCATGAATTTCTATGCCCAAAACACATAATTTAGAATTAGGGTTAAATTTAAATCCCACTGGGAAAGTAGGATACAGAGCCTGAGTGTTTCTCTTTGTGTGCCAACAAATATATTTGTTTGAGAAAAGGGACATTTGGGACATCCAGACGCAGAGCTTTAACCTGCACTTCCCCTCTTCGGGAGGAGTGTTCTAACCACATGAAAAAGAAGACGGTCTGCTTCTTGACATTTCAGTCAAACCCAACTGTTGAGCCTGTGCTGTAAGTAAGATGAAAAAAAAATGTGCTGAATGAAGACCTTAGAATCATACAGCAATATCTGCTGCACTTTTCTGTACTGATAGAATGACATTTTGATGATGTCACCCCATAGGCTCCCAAAGAACACTTCAGGACAAAGACAATCTCAAGGTTAGAATCGTAGATGTCCAGCTTTATAAAGTTCTCATCAAAGTAGTGCAACATTGCTTGGGAGGTAGAGGGTAGTAATCTGAAATGAACTATGCTTTCTCAGAGTTTAACTTCAGGTAAAAAATTCACACTGAATGTCACCTAGTCATTTAATTGAATCAGAAATTAATTCCCTGGGGTCAGCTGAGATCGAAACATAAACCTGAGTATAATCAGCATAACAATGTTAGCCAAAATTATGCCTCTGAAAGATAGCACCTAATAGAAGTGTAGGGCAAAGCTTCCCTAAAGAGGTATTAGAAAAATATGTTGCCTTTTCTATAGCCTTTGATATTGGGCAAGATGTTGTTTGCATATTTCAAAGTGAACTGTTAAGACCATCTCATTTTCATACAGGTACCTGTCTATAACCTTCAGATTTCATTATCCTTGTTGAGTAAACCAAAAATATCAACGAAACAATAATTTTAAAAATATAACAACTGAATTAAGTCTACAATGTTGTTCCTTAGTATGGAAATGTGTGACATTATGTTTGTCTTCAGAGATTGTGGACTTATTGAAAGACATCAGAGAGGTTTTATAATATTTATATCAATATCTGGCTTTTCCACCTTCTCTTGGAACTGCTGGTCATGGCCGGACAAAGAGCACAAGCCAGGGTATGTCAGCAGACTTCTGACCTCTCAGAGTAGAATCTTAACATTCTGCTAGAGGTGATTTGAAAATAAAACCAATAGGATAACAAACAGTAAAATCTTAAGATTGTCAAACCTGGAAAAACTATATGGAAGAGGATATGGGTACCTCAGTAAAGTGTTATAATACTCTAAAAAAGACTGCTGTAAGCATCCTGCTCTGGATATAAACCTAGCAAAATCACGTTAGATCTAAAGCAGTGTGGGTTTAATTGTGTTCTAAAACCTGCACATAAAGGGGAGAGAGGAAGAAGAATGTACATAGATACTTTTGTTAAAAAGTCAATGTATCAATATGGAAGAATATGGACTTAGGTCAGTTTTCGGTATTGAAAACATTATAGAAGAAGTGGACAAACAAAATAATTTTTGAATAAATAATTAATAATGAATTGTTGAAAAGCTCTTTAACAAAACATCAAAAATGTCACTTCATTTAGCTCAGACTTGAAATATCTCAGATTTTTAGACTTTCATAAAATCCAGAGTGTCTGAGGAAACTCTATTTCCATATTCATCTGTCTGTGCTGGGAATTCTGGGACCTGGAGAGCTGACATATAATTTCTTTTTGATTTACCATAGCTTGTGGCCTCTGACTTTTGGACAGACATATCTAACAGTACATCTGTCCCAACCCATTTATATAAAACTGAATCAGCCTGTGGAGGTCTGCTCAACAGAGTGGCACTCAGTGGAGATCTACTTCAGTTTAACGCACACTGAAGTGGGCAACTTGATTCAGCTGCCTAAACTTTGGTACTTAGTACAATTTAAGATACCCTAAGGCATCCACATCTTCCACACAGCAAGAGCTGACATGGCACAGGACCTGTGAGACATATGCTTTTTTACCCATTTGCAGGACAGTAGCATACCTGAGGGCATCTCAAATAGCATTTGACACCTACATTTAGGAAACATAATGTAGCAATTGAATATTTGATGAAATGCTTTAATCTGCAAGTGAAATCCCACTTTTGTTTCCTCCTGCATTTTAGTAAAACTATCAAGGAAGATATTGCTACACAATATCTAATGGACTGTAATAGTTTTGCTAAATAATTATGATGTGATATTTCCACTCCAGGACTAAGGAGAATTCTCATCAGTAGCTAAGTTACTTCATTTTATTTTCCCCATAAGTTATTCTGATGTGATTTTTCAAAACAGATAGAAAAAATAATATTTAAATTCCAATTTCATTTCAAACATCCCAGGAAAGGTAACTACAGAGTTTTGTCTTGGCTGTGGTTAAACTACAAACTTTGAAGTACAGACTTTTAAGTCTGTACTAGTGGCTAGCAACCACAAAGTTCACTTTAATGAATCTGATTTTCAGGATAAAACTGCATTTTTCAGTAAAGAGCCCATAAATAAATATATTTTTAAATGATTTTAAGAATGCCCCTTACACCGTTTT
>JAAGNO010022982.1:22287-62613 GCA_033439905.1 Ceryle rudis | reverse complement strand
CTCCTGTCAGGGAGTTGTTGAGAGCCAGAAGGTCTCCCCTCAGCCTCCTTTTCTCCAGGCTGAACAAGCCCAGGTCCCTCAGCTACTCCTCACCAGACTTGTGCTCTAGACCCTTCCCCACCTTTGTTGCCCTTCTCTGGACACACTCCAGCTCCTCAATGTCCTTCTAGATGTAAGCGGCCCAAATGTGATGGATGAGCCCACAAGTGGCATGCTCCTGCTTTACCTCCAATGCCAGGGCTGGGAGCAGAGTTGCTGGAAAGCTCTTGTGCTGCCTCCAGAGTAGAGGAGTTGCATGTTGTGTAGCCATGAGAGTGGGCTCAGCACGAGCAGTGGAAGGTTTGGCAGAAGCAGCTGTGCTGACTCCTCTCCAATACGGCCCCGATGCTGACAGTGACCAGCTCCATGTGTGTGGCCTGTGACTGAGGTCAGGGGACCACCGCTGCCCTCCAGCTCAGCTGTGCTCTCCCACGCCATGGCACCGTTCTCTGGACCATGAGCACTGCTGGGATGGTCCATTGGCTACACCACCAGCCTGGTGTCCTTTGAAATGTCTGCACCTCCTCCGGTGACTCGAGCCAAGCCAGAATCAGTGCATGCAAGGACAGATCGCTCAGGCTGGCTTCTCTGTGAGGAAGGAGAGCATTGGAGGAGGGATGCAGGGACAACGAGCAGACAACATCCTTCCCCACCTCAGGGCTGGCCTACTTTTCCCCTTGGTGAGAGGGACCCAGTGTTGGCAGGAGAGATGCAACCCCAAGCAACTGAGCACCCGCGACCTTTGAAGGACCCGAGAGCAGCGAGGTATTTACAGCGGCGTTGTGGCCGACCTCCAAAGCGTGCAAATTACTTTTTGCCTCCTTAAATATTCTTCTTGGTGTCTGTGAGCTCTAGAAATGCCAAAAGCACTGGAGCAGCTCCAGCTGAAATGGATAACTTGGTGTTACTCATCTGGCAAAGCAGAATTTTCACCTCCCATCCGAAACCGTTACGTGTGGCAACCGGGCTGTTCAGTAGCCCCCGCGTTTAACCCCTGGGGTGGTTCCCTCCCGGCCGTTCTCACGGTGCTGGCTCCGGGGTAAATGAGCAGTTTGCACAAAGTTAGAAGTACTACGGAAACGTACGATCTCTGTGTTAAACTGGCTGGGCTGTAGGTGGCAAATAACTTCAGCAATTCCCAAATGGCTTCAAAACATAGCGGCTGCAAAGAGGCAAATTAGTCATTTTATGCTCTAAATACTTAATGTCAGTGCTAAAAATGAAGAGGTGGAAGAGTATCCTGGAGAAGCGGATCAGGATGCAGCTGAAAACAAAGCCCATCCTCATCTAGGTGTAAATCGGATTGGAGCAGCAGCAGAGCCAACACAGCGATGCCGCTTTACACCCACCGACCGAGCAGAGTTATGGGACTGTGACCCATATGACCCTTGAAATATTCATACTGGAAACCAACAGTCTCCCCTTATTTCTGACCACACAAAATGGAGGCAAAAAAGATGACTTGAGACGTGCTGAGGGACATGAAAGGCACAGTGTGAGGCTTTTCTCCTTGGTGTGGGAAATGAGGAGGGAGAGATAGGAAGCTGGCATTGAGTAAAGGAATTAGAAATAAAATAAAGGACTAATGAGAACAGACTGTGGTGTGCCCTGAGAGGGATCAAGGCGGCAGCTTTCCGACGTGGGCTAACTGAGGCAGCAGTAATGCAGACCGGGAGCAGCAGAACCCACGGCTCTCACCCCAGGATGAGCAGAGCAGGAGCTGCTCAAAGCCGACCGGTCCCGCTGGTGGGTGTTGCATCGGAGGGCTTTGAGCTGGGAATGGAGCCTGGCACCGGGGCTCTTTTACTCGTTTGATTAGCTCCTTTTCCTTTGGCAGCTGAAAGGCCTCTTGGCAGCACCAAGGGCTTCGCCTCTTGTTGAGCTGAATAGAAGGGAGCAGGGTTTTGGCAGGGACAAAAGAACATAGCACTGCTCCATCAATGGCCTCATTACTGAGCGCTGGGGCTCGCGAGGAGTGGTGGAGAACGATGGAGAGCTTTCTTCTGGTCTGCAAACGCGGCTTGGAAATGCATTTCCAGCTTGACCTATTACTCTGAAGCTATCAGCTCAAAGGGAAGTTGAAAGCTTGACAATTTTTATCTGCGGAGATGTGAGCGTGTATTGTCTGTCCCTGAGCTGTGGGTCTGGAAGCCAGCCTGCATGTGTGTGGCTGTCGAGCACGAGCAAGTGAGCTGAGCCATCTGAAGCAGAAGGGTGGCACAGAAAGTGAAGGGGCAGACGGGTTTGCAGGAAGGGGTTGGAGTGCCCCAGACTGCTCAATGGGCGCTCAGCACCTGATTGCATTGGGACCAAGGGCAGCAGCTGGGTCATCTCATGTTCATGGCTCTTGAAAAGCTAAAAGAATGCAAGAAATCAGGCAGCGAATACTCTGAGGAGGTAGCTGGTGACCCAGCTGGCTGTATTTAGCTCTCATTCTGTAAATTTATTACATTATAAATTACATATTTGTTCATTCAGACATAATGACAAGACTGTCCCTGCAGATGCCGTTAATGACCTGAGCAGATACATTTTTAAAGGCGTCTAGGTGAGGACTTTTAACAAGCCAATAATAACGTATCCTGCAAAGCCTCTTTTCTCTATTGTCAGGTCCAAACAACAGGATTTTCAGGAACATTCATTGTTCCCTGTTGATAACAATCTAGAGCCCAGCTTGGTATGACTTAGGTTAGGTCAGTACCAAGCGCTTTGGAAAATCCCAACCCCTGTGTTAACGTTATGAACAAATTTAAGAGCCAGTTGTACAGAGGGTGGTACAAAATGCACAATATCTGTCACGTTGAAGTGGGGCTGAGTGCTTTGAAAATGTATTCGCAAGTGAAAACTTGAGATGGTCTGTGGGAATCATTTCATGTGGAAGAGAAGTTCAGCCACATAAGAATGAAAGATACAGCAGTGAAAGGTGATCCAGGAACACTGCAGAGGAGATGGGCAGAAAATTATCAGATAATAACTGGAGAGGGTGAGAGTGGCCAAACTCCAGCTTTGCTCCACCAAGGCAATCTTGGAGGAATTCCCTAGAGTTAAGCTAAATTAAAACCATTTCAAGGAAGGGGAGCGAGAAGCAAACCTCATAATCTCAAAACTTGCTCATCTAGAGCTCTGCTTGATGTACCAAGATGAATAATAAATAGGAGCCGTCCATCCATGTGGACAGATTTACTCTGCTCAGAGCAGAGGGTGCAGAAAAAAAGTGTGAGACGAACATTCCCCAGCAGCTCTCCCTCTGCAAAAATCTTGCTTATGTGGTATTGATTGGAGAAGGGACAAAGAAAAGACATCGGTTAAATAAAATGTTTTAACAGCAGGCAGGACATCAATGGCTGAGATGTTCATCATCCCAAAGAGACTCTGAGGGAGAGCGTAAGGCCAAGGCTGGCTCAGCCCAGGGCAGAGACCAGCACACAAACACCCTGATGCCCTCCATCCCTCCTGGCCGCCCCAGGAAGGTGCCAGGGCTCCCTCCTGCTCTGCTCTTTTGTCAGGAGCCCACTCCTGGCGTGGTGGAGCTCCATGTCACTTGTGCTGCCCAGGATCTGGGAACCAGCTCAGGAGGAGCTCCTGACCCAATGCCTGTCAGGTTCCCGGGGCATCCATGCCACCTTCTGGGACGCTAAGGAAAAACTGCAGCAGCTCACTTGGCATCATGATCCTAAAGCTTTTAGGCAGTCCCCTGAGACACGAGGCAGAGGAAAGGTAAGAGCAGGGCGTCTGCAGGCAGGCGTCTTGGCTGGTGCTGGGGAGCCTCTCCCCTCCCAGTCTGATATCAATCCCATGGCTGATCTCAGGGGCATTCCACTGCAGCAGTCACTTATGTAAGTGCAATGTGTACATTAAACAGCACCACGGTGGAGACTCTTCAAGGGAGGGTCCTCTCAGGGGCCACGGGTGCCACCGGAGGGACGTGGAGGGCAGAGGGGTCTGTGCTTTGCCCATGCCTGAAGCCTCAAGGCTGCTTTCTGGGCAGCTGGCTCAAAAGACCCTAAGAGCAAAACCAGCCTTGCAGCCGTAGAGGAGAAACCGATTCTGCACCTTGGACTGTACACAGATGCTCGCACACTGCACGGCTCTGGTAATCTTAAAAAAGGGGTGAAAACACAGTTCTTTCTGAATGGAAAGAGCTGGAGGGATGCTCTGGTGCTCTGGCACCTCCCGCTTCGCTGCCCTGGGGTGTGGAGGGCAGGAGGCAGCTCTGGCAGTGGGAACCTGGGCTGGCTAAAATCAATAGTGTGCTGCAGCCCTGGCTGGAAAGCTCCCGGCACCCAGGAAGGCTCTGCCTTGGACAATGGGTTATTTTTAACTAGCCCGAATCTTCAAATGCTCTAGCTTAAAAAAGGGGGAAAAGAGAAGAATAGCTGATTTGTGCAAACTCCCTTGCTCCCGTTAGGTCGGTGGAAGTGGTGCTATGCATTTCAATGGGGGCAAGACTCTGCTTCTCGGGAGACAAATTGCACCCTGTCCCTTTGCATGCTTGCTGCAGCTAGTCCCGGCTTGCTCGGCTTCGCTCTTTCCTGGCCCCCCTACGAACACCCCTCCCTCCCTGATATGCTCCCCAGCAGATTTTTTTGTTGTTGTTGTCATTGAGCTATTCATTTTCCATAGGCTGCCTTCATTCCCGTGGCCTTTTGCAGCTAGGAGACAAGATGTTGCCTTGGAAACAAAGCCCCTTAGATGTTTGGAGTCTCTGGGATTGCTCTGTCTGCTCTCAAGTACTTTTAGGTTATTTTTATTAACCACACAAAGATTCAGCAGGCTTGTAGCCAAGGCAGAAAGTAGCCCTGGGAGGTGGAGGGAAGGCGAGTGTCCTACTGGCATCGCTCGCTCTGCTGGGGATATTATTTTTTGCAATGCACCACGGGCTGAACGCCTGCGAGAGAAATGGCATCTCCCGAGACGTGCTGCGCACACAGGGCTGTTCCCGGGGCTGGGATGGCTGTGGGCAGGTGGGCAGAGCCACGGTAGTGCCAGGGAGAGAGCAAAACAGAGGAAGGAAGAAGAGTAACTAAGAGTGGCGGACATTGGACCTTGTTGGGGTTTCCCACTCTCTGACCCAGCGACCGTGCCAAGGAGGGATTGCCGCACACGCTGCGGCCAAGATGTACATGGTAGCTATAGGCCTGGTCTGCTTATTATAGAGGAAATCACATTTCCCAGACCTGTTAGACAACTGTGAAAGTCTCCACTCCGAGGTTTTATCGGCAATTCTGCTCTGTGCCACCCAGGGACTTGGGGGCAGCATAAACAGCCCCCTAGCCCTAAATCTCTCTGCGGGAGAGGACCCCTCCTGCACAGGGGCTCTGGGAGGTGGTGGGAGGCTGCGCTGCTTCGTTTCCCCTTCTCCACAGGCATCACTGCATGACACTGCTGAATCCCAATTCCTCGGTGAAGAACATTTCAGAGCAGGCTTTTTACTCCTTCTTCTGCAAAGCTGCAAACAAAATAAAAGAAACAAAACAAAAGCTGATTAAAAGAAGCTCCCTAATCCTCTGGTGGTACTTGAAATATTTCTGAGCCAGCAAAAGCCTTCCAGAAAAAAAAAAAGTGACTAGATAATATCTTTCAAAAAATAATCAGTATCATGTTAAGCCTGTGCCTGTTACTCATGTCTGCACGGTCCTCTGTGCTCTACAGCCACAAGGGAGGGCTTCAGCTGCAGCGGCTGCATGACTTGCAGAGCCAGGGAGGCTGGCACAAAGAGAGGGGGAACGGCAGAGGGGAAGGAAGGAAAGCACTGGAATAGGATGGGCAGGCGAGGACTGGCAGCGTCACACCTGCAGAGGTGACCACCACCAGGTCACAGCTGTGGAGAGAGCTGATAGCACCGTAGTGCTTGAGGTGCTCCAGCTATTCCCACTCTTGACTACAGACAGACACTGATGCCACCCTCACAGTTCCATGGGGCTCAAGGTGCTCTGCAATGGCAGCAAAATGGTTTAGGGGAGGGACCCATCCTATATTCCCCATATGTGTCACAGAGAATTACACACAAGGGAGCAATTTTGCTGTTTTGTGGCATTTTCCATCTTAGCTGAGCCTCACAGATGCCCAGGCTAGCAAGATACTCGCAGATTTTCTTATCCCTTCTGGTGCATCCTCACCAGAGTGAGAGAGTCTGCCTCATCCTCCCAAGTGTCATAAATGCTGGGCGCTTTTTTTCCCCCATTGTTGCTGCTTTTCCTTGTCAATACTACATGATGCCATGGTTACAGAGATGAAGGACTAATCCAGTGACAGCAGGTTATGGGCTTTTTGGGGTTGACATTCTTTCATGCTATATTCGTGCCAGAAGAATAAATAGTAAATACACAGAAGAGCATCAAAGATTTCTTCCAGGCCCCAGTCTATTTCTGCCTATCCTTGTTAAGCCATTATAAAGATATTCCACTGCCAGCCGCTGATTTTATGGACTGTCCTGTCATCTAATGCTACACCTGAGGTCCCATTTATCCATTCTCTCTGAAAAGAGCAGTTAATAAAAGAAAGTTCCTGTTAATAACCCCGAGAACAGCTTCCCCTGGAATGGCAATGCTCACACCAACCTACTGGACTCCTCTCCTCCCTCTCCCTCTTCTCTCACTTTCCCTCTTTTCCTTCTCTCTCCCATCCTCTCCCTGCCAAAGGGCTGAGGAATTTTCTTGATGCTCTGGTAAGGGAAATATAGGATTTTTTTATTTTTTTTTTTCAGCAACCTGAAACAATAAATAAGCAAATCTGTTAGTGTGTGAAGTGCCTCAGCACCAGTAAGAAGGAACTTGCTGGAGGTTAGTCTCTGTAATCCCCACTGATCAAAGGAAGGGCTCCTCCAAGCCTGTTAAAAGCACCCAAGTCTTGATTTTGCTGGAGATAACAGCAGCATGGGAGAGATTCAGCAACAAATTTGTCTTTCATCTACTCTGAACTTTGGGGCTCCTTCTAGGCATCCACAGACACCCCAACCAGACACTTCTCAACCTCAGCCCCCTCTGATGCTGCTTCTACTTGCAACAGGACCTCGGGAAGATGCTCCTCCACCCCCACATCTTCAAAATCCTGGTGACATCTTCAAAATCCTGCAGAGGAGGCATCACAGGCAGGTGGAGATTAAGAGGGAGGGAAGCTGAGCGAAGGTCATTGTAAGAGATCACAAGCAAAACTTTGCTAACCAGCCACTCAGTGAATCACATCTCATTTCAGCCCATCCCCTTCACGGCATTAATATGATGCCTCTTGAGACCGCAGAGGCCTCCAGGGTGACTCTGTGGCTCCAACGCTGGTTGTGGGCAGCCCAGAAAAGCGAAAAGTCATCAGAGCAAGGAGTTTGCAGGCAAAGAGTTTCCTTGGGTAGCTGCATTGGGAACTGCTGCTGGTGACAATCCTGAAACAACCGCAGGTTTGCACACTCCCATTTGCACTCTTCCATCATCTCTGTTTATAGAGGTTCCCCAGAAAATATTGATGTGCCACAGGGAAACTTGGGTAGAACAAAGCACTGCTATTTTTTCAGAGGTCCCTCTTCCCAGAGTACTTTTTCTTTAAAGAAGTAAGGGAAACTCACTCAGCGTTTGCAGGAGAAACTCAGCTCCCAAAGTGTCTGTCCTTCCTGACATGATGCCCAGTTAGTTAATATTTAGCCAACTGCCAGGAGAGCTCTTAACCCACAGTGCCAGCACATCCTCTTGCCTTCACCAGGTAGGTGTCAGACTTCACATACGCCATTTTGCTCCTGTAAAGTCCCAGTCAAATCCGAGGAGAACCCCTTGGTCTGCACTCAGCAATAGTCATCCTGGAAGGCATTTGGTAAATTTGCCTCTAAGGCATTAGTGAAAGAGTACAGGACGGAAAACCAGGACATTTGAGATGGTAGGAGCCCAGATTAAACCAGCAAATAAGCAGTAAACGAAGGACTTGTGATGAGAAAGTTCTTGCTGTACTTATTACTAGACCTGGACAGAAATGTTTGATGAATTTGCTAATAACCACAGTCTAAAAGAAAACAAAAGCATTTGTAAAATCCGGTCAAAATCTACAGGTAGTCATGGCCAAGAGGAAACAATGTGAAAATTTGGAGAATTTTTCAAAAGGATTTTCCATTCTTGCAAGGCCAAAGGGTTCTGTTTTCATTCAATTTTCCAAATTTTCATTTGGAAACAAAATTTATTGTTTTAAAACCGACTTGTATTTAAAATAATAATACCGACTTCCCAAATCATTTGAAACAAACTCAAATATTTTGATAGGACTCAAAGCAATTGTTCTGGGTGGATGTGAAATGAATTTTTTCAGAGGTTTTTGGGTCCACAGAAGGATGCAGGGGAACATGTTTGATTCAAGCTGTTTTTTCACACCTACTTGTTCTGTTCCACCACCAAGTGGAATATTCGGAATTATTTGTCTGTTATGATACCTGCTTTCACACCAACAATGCAAGAAATAGTTTGAGACACCCTGCCAGGGAGAAGATTTGGGCATGGACACCAAACCCACCACCTGCTGTAGCTGTTTCAGTGGAGACCAGAAAGAAATCCCTACCCAGATATCCCTGTTATGGGCTAACATAAAGGAAAGGAAGTTGGAGCCAGGTGGGGGTCAGTCTCTTCTCCCAAGGAATGAGCAACAGGACAAGAGGAAATGGCCTCAAGGACCCGAGGAACAATTTATTCCCCACCAGGGTTGTCAAAGACTGGCCCAGGCTGCCCAGGGCAGTGGTGGAGTCCCCGTGATCCCTGGAGGGGTTTCAAAGCCGTGGAGATGGGTGCTGAGGGACACAGTTCAGTGGTGCCCTGACAGTGATGGGTTAACAGTTGGTGTTGATGATCTTAAAGGTCTCTTCCAACCAAAACAATTCAATGATTCTATGAAAAGAGGCAGCAGGGAGCTGGAATTCAGTAGGATTGGGGTGAGGTGGGGGTATTTTTCCTCTCCACCTTGTCCTTAAGTACATATATATCTTCAACACAGATCACCAAGTAAAAGAGGAGCATAACATGAAACAAAGCTCTTCTGATTGACAGACCATCATTTCCTTCAGGGACAGATGACTATAACCCTCAGACTTAGTCCATCATACAGGGCACTGATAAACCCACTAGATTAACTGTGGAGTGGAGATTAGCACCCACCATTCAGCATTAAACTAATTACTAGGTTCCAGTGCTGCACAGCTTCCCAGCAGGAAGGCGCTGCCCTATAAATCATCATCCACGAGTGGCATTTAACCAGACATGTTACAAAAAATCCCGCTTTATCCTGGGAATACTCCCACTGTAGGGGCTGGTTTCCCTTTCTGTCCCCAAGACAAAGCCTGTTTCCCACTTCTGTGGTGGGAAAGCTTGCAAGGAAACCGTGTCCCCTCTGCCCTGCTACCCTTACGTAGCTGCCCAAAGGGATGCTGGTGTGGAAAATTGCAGAAGACATGTGAAGAGTGGAAGATGTGCAGGCTAAAGCCATTCAGGAATTCCCAAAGCCAGAGCAAGCTCCCAGAGAATCACCATCACTCGCACTTGGCTCGTCCTCAGCTTTGCAGGGAATATAGAATAGCCATTTATTTTACAATTGCCCAGAGCCAATGCAGCTTCCCCACCTCCTCTCCCACTCTGGGGTATCGGGCATTTGCCTGACGTTTCCTGCACCACAAACACTCCAGTGCCATTGCATTTTATCCAGCAGAGAGGATTTTGCAGAGAGGAGAAGGGCAGTAGGCTGCCAGGATTTTGTTCTCTCGTCTTTCTGTGTTTCCAGCGCTGCGGCAGAGTGCTTCCCTGCGGAGCATGAAGCCATGCGGCTAACATTCCCCATCTGTGGCTCGCTCTCATCCCCTCCCTGGTGGGCAGCACAGCCTGCGTCTGTGTGGCCTGAAAGTCATCAGCAGGGGATGACGTTTGGGCTTGCAGGGCCCCTACCCAGCCCTTTCGCTTGGCGCTTGTAGGATAGATGACCCATCAAAGCATCCTGTCCTCAGAGGGATGCCGGTGGAGTTTCCGGTGGCTCTCGGTCTCCTAGGGGTGCCATCTTCTGAATTAGAAGTGACTGGGACAGACAGAGCGCCGTTTCCTCACCTCCCATTGCAGCTGCTGGGTCAGGACCCATTCTAAGACCATTTAACATGTGTTTTCTGGCTTCCCCATCCTTTCTTGGATAATACAGGTCAGCCATCCACCATGTTTGTCTCACCCAGCTCAGGAGCTCTTCTGAGCTCCTCAGGAGCAGGGGAGGACCCTGCACTTTCCTAGAGCAAAGCAAATTTTGGAAATTACCTGCCCTTCAGCAGCATCCCTCTTGCAGGTTGAGTTCCATGTTGTTGTGTGGTGGGTTTTTCCACCTCTCTGGTGAGTGAAGAGCTATTTCCTACAGGACATAGGGCTGTAGGAACTCTTACAATGATGATGACCAACTGGCAGCCCAAGAGCTGAGTCTAGTCCATGCATTATCTAGTCCCTGGACTCCCAGACAGTCACTGGTCCAAGCAAACAGGGAATATTATTGTTCACATGTTGCAGGAGGGGAAAAGAAGTTTATACCCACATAAGAGTTAGCAGATTTTATTTAACAGCTGCAGTATCACACGGAATGGGTAGGAATAAGGGCAGTACCAAACAGAAATCAACTGGCCTGCCTTTAGAGCTGTAGTATCTGCAATCAGTCCTGCTCAACATCTTCCCACATAGGAAGCAGCAGAGAGAAAAAAACGTCTGCAACAAGGTTTCAGGGTACAGCTGCTAGACCAAGTAGTGGACACAGAGGAGTAGTTTGGCCAAACCAGTCAGAGGTGATGGGACCATCTTGGCTCCAGGAGAATATGAAAGCCAGGCTTTTACTCTCTGCTGGCCAGCCAGCACAACCTTGGGAGAAGATCTGCACATGGGTTATGTTTTCTGTAAAGAATAGCCTGCCTGGGCATCGTACCCAAGTCAATGAACCTTTTTCTGAGCTGTTTTACACGAGCAGGGTCGAAGATGGCTAGTGTGATGCTGTGCAAAGCCATCCATCTCTAACTTCATTAGTTAGGCTTAGCTTTGCTGTGTGATGCATATTACTAGAGAGTGCTACGCTGAGCTTCATGTCACAGTGAACCCGTCTTTCCCAAACCACTGGGATCCGCGTCAGGAGCTTTCCAGATCTGCCTCCAACTAGCAAGGGTGCAGAGGGGATGTAGTTTGGGTGCCTACCTCAAGGTATTCTCTAAAGGGATAGATTTGAATAAGTTATTTGAATAATATTATATAGTATAATCTATTTGAATAAATCTGGATAGGTTTTTTCCTAGCTCAGTGCCTTGCAGGGTCAAATGCCAAGTAGAGGTGGGAGACATCTGTTAAATGTTCTGAAGGTGGATAGAAGACCAGAGGAGGAAGGGAGAAAGTTGTTTGTCCTTCAGTGCACAGCAACTTCTCATGCCCGACAGATTCAGAGGTCAGCTCTGAAGCACAGATGTATGAGAGAGGGAGAGTGAGGGGGAGCGTCATACGTGTAGCTATTTATCAGCATCTACCAAAGCTCCTACGGACTTGGAGCTGGGCCCTGGATGTCTCTGGAAGAGGCATATTCACCAGCACTGCTTTATTTCCAGTATTCATTCAGGCTGCAAATGCCATGAAGATAACTGGCTTTTGTCGTGACGCAGCCACACGTCAGCTAGAAAGCAGGATCCAGGTTTCTGAGATGCTCTGTAAGGAGGAGATTTTCAGTTTATGAGCCGTGTTCTACCCCCAGGTTGTGGGACCTCGTTTCCCACTGAAGCAGCAGACGCACATACTGCTGTGCCCTGAGGTCAGGATCTGGGTCCCACAAGAAGGTTTCAAGATATTAATTTGATTCGCCCCAGGCTCCTGACTGGTGATGGCCACTACCTTTTTCACAAGATTGCTTGCTGATGACTAGTACTGTGCCTCTGGTTTGTCTTGTGCCGCCAGCAACACGCAGTGCTTCCCTCTTCTCCCCACCAACTGATTTTCTGAGATGCCCTGAGATGCAGCTTTGAGTACAACAAGCCACCAGAGGAAATGGTCCCAGTGATAACCTTTGAGATAGGCTGAGTGACAAGTATGATTAATCAGAGTAAAAAAAAACCAGGGAAAAAAAAATACTGGGATTTAGTCCACAAAAAGGAAGGCACAGTACAATGGGACACACTGGGTCAGCTCTCCTGTGGGTGTACATCAGTGCAGCGCTGTAGGGGCTGGCAGATTTGTACCACATAGCTTCACAGGAGGCTTTGCCTTACCCTTCCGTTCTCCCCTTCTAGAAAACTATTCCATCTTGGAAAGAGAAAAAACCCACAGCTCTCCTAGTTAGTGTCCAGGGAACTGGACTTACTTACACCCCAGGATTTACCCTGGGATGGTCAGAGAGATCGGGACCTGAGTCCCATGCAACTCTAGGGCAGCCAGGGGAGGAGTAGCTCTGCTGATACCTTCACAGGCACCAGTCATGTTGAGGAGCAAATAAATAGGGGTGGTCTCTATCAGCATGATGAAAAATAACTTGTTTGCAGAGACAAACAAGACAGCCAGCAGCATCCGGCTGGTAGGCAGAGCCCCTCACCTTTCAGCAAGGTGACAAATGAATTGGGCTGTGTGGCTGTTGCAAGAAAAACCCCATGTTTGCTTGCTGAGCACAGCCTGTGTGCTTGGTGACAGTGACATATGGGAGACAATTAAATAATAGTGGTTATGTCCAGGTTAGGGAGAGAACAGATCCCCTTATGAACTGGATTTATACCATGTGTCTGCTGCAAAGCTAGAAAGGAGGGGTTAGAAAGGAGACACGCCAAATTCCCGATGAGTTTACAAGCTTCTTACTCACAGCTGCCTCTGGATTTCACTGTTGTATGAAACACCACCCTGCCCAGGTCCTGCAGAGCCCTCTCCATTCCCTGGCTGGATGGAGATGTGGTGCTGAGGGACATGGTTTAGTGGTGCCCTGGCAGTGCTGGGGTAACAGTTGGACTTGATGATCTTAAAGGTCTCTTCCAACAGAACCAACTCTATGATTCTGTGATCCAGCTGTAGCTGAACACAGGCAGCATCCCAGAGCGACACAGAGCTGACCAGTTGCTGCTGTTGCCGAGGGCAGTCGCCTCAGGGGTCAGGGTTTGACCTGCTATGGAAAGCAGAAGCCGTTCCCAATGGGACGCATGGGAAAGCTACAGAGATAGGCTGGGATGCTCCTGTTGAGTAAGAACCAGCCTGAAGGAGACCAGGCCAACCCCTGCCCCTCCTCCCAGCCAGCTTGTCCCGATGGAGACAGAGCAGCTGGGAAAAGGCAGAGGCAGCAAAGGAGGAAGCACCATTTTGTGGCTCCTTCCAGCAATCCCAGGGGCAGAGCGCTGCTTATTTTTAGCTGCCGAGGTAGCTGAAATACCATCGTGATATTCATTAGCAAAAACCCTGTCGGATGGGAACTGCAAGGCAGGGGGGGTGGGGGGTGTGCTGGTTGGTCTGGTTTGTTTTGCTTTATTTAATTGCTGGCTTCAGTAGAGAGGCAGAGCGTGGCAGGAGGCTCAGCTCCTCTCACCTCGGGAAAAGCAGGAGTGCCAGACCCAGGGGAGGCGGGAAGGGAAAAGTCAATCAGGCAGTATTTAAAAACCTACCTGCTGGGCCCAGGGGGGGCTGGAGGTTTTAATGTCATTCCCAGCTTGAGATGCAGCCTGGAGAGTTGAGAAGAGAAAGGGGTATCGTATCTTCTTGGATCCTTAATTGCTCGTTAAATCATCTAACAAATGCCTGAACTCCTGGATGGCCCCATGCTCCTTGACAGAGGGGCTTCATCCTTGGCAGGGGGCAGGAGTGGTTTTAAAATTAGTCATTTTGCCATCTTTTTCTGGGTCTATAAAACGGAGAGTTCAATCATTCGCTTTGCAAAATAGAAATCGCTCTACAGTATTTTTATTACCGTTCATCAGGAGCAATAAATAAACTTTGCTACAAGCCGTTCCCGAGGGGCAGGCTGTCAACTGTGGGTCTGTGCTGCCGGCAGCTGCCCGCACTGCGGGGACAGGGAGGACAACCTCTGCCACCCCCAGAAGGGACCTCCAGTGACTGCAGAGGGACAGTTACCAAAAGAATCCCATGCCCTACAAGCTCAGCCCCACTGGTGGATATCGGGTCCAGGCAGACCTGATATCCACAGCCAGAGACGCCTGTCCCCAGTGACTCCCGTTCTGCTCTGTCATCTCTGCTCGTCTGCGTCTGCCACTCAAACCCTCTTGCGTTGGGTCTTAAATCACAGGGGAGAGCTGCAGCAGTGGCAAAGGTGAGGCAGCTGTTTCCCAGCACAGAGATCATGACGGCTGTGCCGTTCCCTCTGATGCTTTGCAGGAAGCAACCTGCAATTAAACACACAAAGCTCAGAAGAAGCCCAGATTGTGCCCGTAGCAGCTGGAGGACTTCAAATGTGCTTCGCCATCACAGGCAGATGGGCAGATCTGTGACTTACACCTGTAATCCCCCACTGAGGAGTCAGGATAACATACAAAACACCCCCTTCCTGTCTGCCTGGAAGCACAGATGCTTTTTCTGCACCACCCATGCAGAAGTAACAGGGCCACACCAGAGTGCAGCCCCGCGCAGACCGGCCATTAGCAAGTTTGGTGTTACTTAGAGTCTGTGAAAAGAGCAGAATTACAGTTCCAGCAGGGCAGGCAAACTGGACGGCTGATTTATGAATATTCACTGAGCTCACGAAGCACTCCAGGGCATAAAACAAGCTTTTGAAATTAACTGAACTCTTCAAGGTTCTTCATTTGTCTTGGCTTTGAGGTGTGAGTCACCAACACTGTTTCTCCAAGACCAGCAGAATCTGTACAGAGGGCTGGGAGAATTCCTGGGCACTAAAACAGGACATTTTCTGCAAGAAAGACTTTATGTGCATAAAGTCTTCAAAGCATAAAAACTTCAGCCCATATGGGACGGTGTCTCCATCCCACAAACCCCACCCCTGGGGTTTCAGGAGTCTGGGGCCAGGGGAGATTCACTTACTGCAAGGCTGGCAGAGAGGGGTCATGGATTTGGGTGTCCTGCTTCATGACTGAGTGAAGCATCAGCCACCATGGACTGTTACAGTAGGGCTGAACTCAGCTCTTCCAAGGCTGTTCAGACGTTCCTGTCCTCAATCTGAGGCATCATCCACACCCGAGGTGTGTCAGAACACTATCCTCCGGGAAAAACTGCTGTTCCAGCAACTCACATTCTTTTCTGACCAAAAAGATTCCACCCAAGAGTGACCAGCTGGCCCTGCTCTGGCTCTGTCCTCCCTAACCACGGGAGATTCCTCTCCCAGAGCCACAGAGCATGACAGCCAGCCAAGGTGCTCTGTTCTAACATGAATTAGCCTCCACAGCAGTGGCTCGTAGCAAAGAACAGGGAGTCGGGAAAAGTACTAAACCAGCGAAAAATTATTTCTGGAGCCTTTCTGATACAAAGGGGCCCTGCTTCAGCGAGGTTACACACAGTTAGAGGAGGTATCATTGCAGGATATGTGTCACTTCGCTAACAGTTGAAAATGTCCTGGTACATACATGGATTCCCTTCTGTTCCTCGTGGCTTCCTCACTCCATCCTCCTCTTGCCCTTCCTGCTGGATCATATGGTGTGGATCCTAAAGCCCCCTCTTGAGAAACACAGCCCCTTTACTCCTGACGCTTCAGTGAACTGCTTCTGAAATCTCTGTCTCCCGAGTCTGCCTCCAGCAGCCCCGTGACCTCTCATGTTTTTTTGCTCTGCAGGCTGATGCCAAGATGGTCTGCGATGTTGTAAGTCGGATGGAGGACACAGAGCCCTTCTCTCCAGAGCTGCTGTCAGCTATGATGAGACTCTGGGCAGACTCTGGGATCCAAGAATGCTTCAACCGGTCCCGGGAATATCAACTTAACGACTCGGCCCAATAGTGAGTATCCCTGCCCATAGCCTTTTGTATTGAGAAGCTGCATCTGCGCTTGTTAAAGTTTTAACTGAAGTTAATGACCTCATAGCACTGGATCTGAACACGGCTCTGCTGGTGTGACTGGGGTGCGTGTGGTGTCACAGGCTGCTGCAAGGCAGAAAAGATCAGGCAGAACATTCATGGCCCCCCTGGCCAGTCTGGGATCTGGTCCATGACCCCAGGGCCAGGTTCCCAGACCACTCCCAAACAGCTCAAGGTAGGTTTCTACCAACAAAAAACCTAGCAAGCAGAGACAGATCAGCCTGTGGAGGTGGCAGATGGCTTCTTCCTTTGGCTGATAGATAACAGAAGCGTCTGATCACCTGCTTTGTATAGCAGTACAGCGCTTGGGTTTGCTTTTCTGATAGTCACGCACTGTACTGACAGGCAGCTGGATTGCAGCTGGATTGCAACCAAGGGCAAGGCACATTTAATTTTACAGTGGCATTGAGTTATTCTCATCAGACAGATGGTGGCTTCTCTACTGTTAGGGACCACATACAGGGCTTTTTAATGGTGACTGAATCCATGACTTTGGTTCATCCTGTCATAAGGACAGGACATGTCCCCATACATGCTCTGGCTCTGAAGAAATGTTGAGTCCCTCCTCAGTTTCCATTCAGACCCATTTCCAATGACAATTCATCCAACCTGTTTGCCTCCAGCTAGGCAAGGAGGCTAAAGCTTTTCATCCCATCATTTCAGTTGCAGCAGCTGCTGCAGCCAAGCCCTGTACTGTGTCTTGGGCAGTAGTCAGTTAAGTGTGGTGAAGTACAAGCATAAGGAGCAAGGACAGAGTGGTCATTTCCCCAGTTATACCCTTGGGCCTGTCAGTAGTCAGGAAAATAGAGGCTTCCCTGCATCGTGACAGGGAAGTGCTTTGGGCTTTCGCAATACCCTGTGTCAGCTGCACTTCTGGAGTTGTTATGGCACCTCTGCTGAGGGTCTTCCCAGCTTTCTATCAAAACACAGACCCAAGCTGATGATTTTGTTCTGTTGGGTGGGCCTGATCCCCCCAAGTCTGCACCAGCTCCTCCCACCCAAGCTGGCAGGGCAGTGGGGGAGCACAGGATTATTTCTGCTCTTGCTGTGCTGCAGCAGAAGGCGAGTGATGAGACATCCCTTGGCACTGACCGAACACCAAGTGGGAAGCCTGCAGATGTGTAGTTGGTATCACAGCATCCTACCTGACCCGTTCTCACCACGAGCGACTCCATCGCAGGGACGATCCTGACATTATACTGCCTTTTAATCACTACTAGGTGGACGTGCTTGTTTAATTTACATTTCATTGCCTGTAATTGCAAAATCAGCCTTCTCATGCCAACAATTTGTAATTTTTATTTTTATTTTTTTCACAAAAGAAGCGTCTGATGGCATAAACATTCCTTTAGAGATATAAATTACATAAAATGCCAGTCCTAATTGCATTACAGCCTTGTGGAAAATTCTTCAATTATTTTAGAGCCAATTACCTGGAGGAAAGTATTTTGATTTTCCTTCCATGCAAGATAGCAAGTTGAAAATAATAAGCGCAGCCCTCCCAATGTGACCAGCTGCTGGGCAATTCATCAGCGAGAGCTCGGAAACCACAAAGCAGTTTCTAGACATCAGCTGAAGAGGCTCTGTGCTCTGGTATTCATGGCACCAGCAACGTGCAGTTGCAGCCCAGCAGAATGAATTTTGGTGTCTTTAAAGAAATCTCTTGCATCCAGAGGAGGCTGCACAACCCTCTTGCCAGAGGATCTGTACGGACCTGCTGCCCTTTAGGAGCCTCTGGTGGTTCTGTCACTGGGAGCAGAGATGCTGTCAGAGGGCAGGGTACTCTTTAACACGTCCTGCTGCACCTCTAGGCCCTGGTGCCATCACACCAGATGGTGATGCAAGTGAGAGCTCAGTTGGCACTTATTCCACCCAGTGGAGTCCCAGTGAAAAGAAGCATATTTTTCATTTAATTCTTCAATGCTTTGGGGTTGTTTTCTTCTGCATGAGTGAAAGATTTGAGACAGTTTTCTATGTTGTTTTTTCCCCCTTTGGGAGAGGGCTTATCTTTATTGACACTGATACTGGATTTAAAACACTAGCAACTTCAAAATGTGTTTTTGTTAGGGCTGAGAAAAATAAATTCCAGACAAGAACTGAATGTAAGTTCTGCAAAGTTTGAAAATCAGGGATAGACAGTGAGCTGGACTAGCGTTGCTCTTCTCTCAGGCGTCTCTTGGTGTTGAGCCATGGGGACTGGTGTTCTGCTGGCCTGAGGGAAGTCTGCTGCAAGAGTCAGAGATCGAGCTCCACTGCTGCTCAGCACAAGTCGCGAAGCCTGAAGGCACCAAGGAGCCAGGTCCTGTGGTGGATAGCACAGGTGGGACCTACAGGAGTGGTCCAGGTACTTCACCACAGAAACCACCTGCTGAAAGCTTTTCAGACCACCCCCATCCACTGCCTGGTTGTTGCTGAGGAGCCACCACTTGGGCTTCTCCGCGTCAGTGCTGCTGTTGTCCTACATCACTCTTCCTGTGCTTTACCGTGAGGGTTTTTAAATGGCTCAGAACAACAGACCTTCTGTTACGGCCCCTGTGAGACCAAGCCACAGGCTAATCAACAGCCTGCCAGAGCCAGCAGCATGGCTCTAACTAGTCTAGCATTAATTTCACTGAATATAGATTTAATATTTTGTATCAGCCAGAACAAGAAGCGAGCAATAGCTCTTCTCTCCATCAAAGATGGGCAGGAGTGCGTTGCCTTCTACTCTCCCAGGCGTGCCTGCCTGACAGTGCGGACTTCCCTGCAACACTTTCCTTCTTTTAGGCTCTAAAATCAGCCAGTCCTTAGCAAGGACTTCACAGCTTCTGCGAAGGAACAGTAGAAAACATCACTTTTGCAAAGAAAAACCTGACTGAGGGAGAGGGGAGGTGCTGTAGTGGGCCTCCTGGACACCAAAAAGTAAAACCATAAGGACAAGAAGAGAAGGGAAGAGAATAGAATGTAGCAGCAGTTGGTTTCATCTTTTTTCGTTACTGCATTTTTTCCTCGTTCCCTAAGGCAAATTTATGGGTGGGTTGAGTTCCACATTCCTAATCTCTTGATTATGTTTTTATTCCTACTTCATCTCCTCTTCCTTTCTTGTCTCCATGCCTAGGAGCTAAATCTACCTCTGATCATCAAAGAGTCTGGGCACTGCTGATGTCTTTTTCTTCTCTAGCCAGTTTCTGTCTGTGGAAGCACATCTGTGACCCACATTTTGCTTTCAAAATCAGCAAAATAGAGGTTTCCAGCTGGTTTCCTTAATCTCCTGCTTTTGTTCAGATTTTAAAATTGTCCTGTGTTTCCTAGCCTCGAGTTCCTAACTAGACTGGTCAGTGGAGTGCAGTGCACAGGGCAAGTTTGATCTTAACCACCCAGGGATGGGGACCTGCTTTGAACAGCCTCCAAACTTCAGGGCAGGGAGGGGAGCGGAGCAGATGAAGCATCCACACGAGCACCGGTTTTCCGTGTGCCTATCCAAACAGGCACAGGCCCTGCACGATGTGTAGGCAGAGACAGTTTGCAAGTACACAGACACAAAAAATCCAGAATCCACCGCAAGTTCCTCTCCTCCTGCTTCCAAGTACAGTGAAAGATCATTTGATAATGCCAGGGCTGTGAAACTACCGTGAAAATGTAAAATATTTTAGGCCTGCATTCAACCCATCCATCTTCACACGTAGCAGAGGTGTCAGGGCTAGGAAACTTGTTGCCTTTGGCTCTCTCCGTAGGGAGCGAAGGGAGGGAGAGCTGCCTCTGCAGAGGGATCCAGACCTCACTGCTCAGTGGAGAAAGAGAGATGCAGTTCCTGCTCTGCCATAGCTAACCCCAGCTCTGACATCTCAAGTCTGTGCCAAAGACCGCAACCGAACTGGACAACACTTTGGTCACTCCCATCTTCAAGAAATACAGAAAAGCATCACCAAACTGAGACTAAAATGCTGCAGCACCTTCCTTTTCACCTTGCCTCATGCGGGGCTGTTTTCTGATCTCTTTTCCTTGCAAAAGAATTGTCTTTGCGTGACGGTATCACCTCCCCAGCTGACACTTACTGCATCCCACATGCCACCACACACTTTTCATCGAGAAAACTGTTAAGAAAGTGGCTCCAGATGTTGTTGTGATGTGGTGAACAGCTTCCAAGCTGAGCCCTGACAAGGCAGCATTCGGAGAGGCTGTAAAGTCTCCGTCCTCAGAAGTCCTCAACACTGAGCCACCTGAGGTGACTCAAACTGAATTTAACTTTGAAGCTGGCCCTGCTTTGGGCAGGGAACTCCAGAGGTTCAGTCCAAAGCAGCCCTTTTCGGTTGGTCTTTTGGTCTTTTCCCACCTTGCTCTTTCTCTCATGACACAGGATTTAATAGAGAGAGGGGGTCTTCAGGGTTGGCTGCAGTCTCCTGTTCCTAGCCATGTAGGACCACGGAGCTCTACGATTATGCCCACATCCCACAAGTCCCATGGCCTAAACCGTTTGCCTTGCTGGTGAAGATCATGGGACGTGGGCATTATGCACGACTGTCAAGACATAGCCCATTTTAATGAGCTGTAGTAGTCGCTGGTTCTCTCAGGCTGAAGAAAGAAAAATTGTAGGTCAAGGTTTTGCATTAATATTCCCATCAGGTGTGTAGATTCCATTTTCTCACCACCACTTTTGCATTAGAATATGATTTCCTGCGTGCCCATCTTACTCGTGCCTGTCACTTCCATTCCCTTGCATTTAATTGGAGAGAGTAGCAGCATAAATAGAACAATCCAATTAATTGGGAGGCCTTGCGTTGTGCTGTTTATTGAACAACCACCTTTTTGTCTTGGAGCCCAAGCACCGATAAAGCAGAGAGGGAAAATACATCACAAGTGCAGATGTAGATACATTTGTCTGAATTTATGGTTTAATTTACCCCTGTAAGTAAATATGCCCACCAGCTTTGAATAATTAAGTTCCCCCTACGATAAGCAAAACAAAACGGCTCGTAAAGGCCAGAGCTGGTTGACTGGAATCGCCAGCCTTGCTCGGTTCCCATAAATGAGATGCAAATAGATTTCCAGGGAGAAGCAGCTCTGCATTGTCACCTCTGAGCACCAGCCTGTTAGCGTCTAGCAGGGCTTGGGCATGGTAGGGGTCTCAGGCTTTGTTATTGTCCTCATAAATTAAGGAATGGCTGTCGTTACATGGCTACACCCAGGGCTGAGTGTGAGCTGGAGAAAGGGCACTACGGGAAATGCATTGTCTTTCAAATCAGCTGGATGTTATCCAGCATCTCACCCTCTGTCTTCATCCACCTGGAAGCCAAATTTTACCAAAACTAGGTGCAGTCTTTCCAGGGGTTGCCTCTGTTTGGCCCAAAGCAGGGTGGAGACCACATCACGGGTACCTTGAAGGTAACTGTTGAGCAATGCTCTCTTTCCCATCCCACCAAACACTGTCAGGAGAGAGTGAGGACTGCGCTTCCTCACTCACAAGCAGGGGAGCAGAGGACTGCAGGACTCTGTTAGCACCTCTCCACCATCAGACATTGCCACTTGTAGCACCCACCTCGCTCGGCTGCTCTCAGACATTGGCACGGAGGAGAGCTCCACCAGACCCGCTTTCTCTTGGGGCGCAGCCTCTCCGCAGAGGAGAGGCCACCCAGAAGCTTAGTCCCAGAGCCAAGTTCTTCCCTTTACCCTGTCCAAGCACACATGCCAATCATCAGGGGAAGGGGGAACCGTCTCCAAAGACATTCCCTGTCTGGATCTTGTGCAAACTCTAAAGAAAATGAAGAAGGAAAAGCAGGCTGTCCTGTCCCGTGTGAACCCCTGGCTTCTGAAGGACTATATCCTCTCTCAGTCTGTGTGAAGGTATCTGAGATGCCATCATGCTCTCACATTCAGCTCCTTCCTTAATGAGGAGAAACTCCAGAGCTGGGCTTTAAAGCAGAGCTTGTGGCAGCACGCAGTGACGTGGGAGCACCCAGGAAAATGTTCACCAGCTGAACCAGAGCTCTGATGCTTTGCTTGCTGCCTTTCCATCTGAAATCGCAGATTTTGCAGCCAACTCCACTAAAAGCTCAGCGCCTCTTTAGATACAGAACTTGCAGGTAAAAAACAGTGGTATAATGTTGTCACTTTCCCCTTCCTAATCCTCTTTTACCCCCCAAAAATCTAAGATCTGTCTGAAGAGACCCAGGAGATAACACAGCCTGTGCTGTGAGGAGCAGAGCAGTTCCATAGGTAGTTCATTCCTTGGGGACACTGATAGCTCCCTGCCACTTTCCACTGCCATGTCACATCATAACCCTGTTGTCTTTGGCCTGATGATTAGTTAAATCTTGAATTCTTGACTAAATAAATTGCAATTTGATGGCCCACGATACCAATCAGGGCCGCCCCAACTTTTAGCAAAGCTCCATCCCGAAAGGGTAGGAGCCAGGCAGCTGCTCTCACTGCCTGGAGGAGGGGACACTGCCAGAATTTGGGAACAGGCTCTTCTCTTTCCACGATTTGCTTAGAGCCGAGGAGCATCCAGCACCACCAATAAACACAGCACAGGGCACTCACCCCCAGCACCACCAATAAACACAGCACGGGGCACTCACCCCCGAGGGAACCTGCTGAACTGCTGTCTCAAACCCCAGAGAGTCTGTTCTCGTCGCCGACTGACAGACCCAACAGGAATTTCCTCCTGCCTTGCAAAGGGCTGTGGGTGACAGATTCGGTGCAGAAAGCTATGACTTTTTTTTTTATTGGCTGAGTATTTGTGTATTTTTAGGCTGAAATGTCCTTATGAAACCAGCTGGAGCTGGCTGGCTGCCACCGAGTGTTGGGGTTGTTTTTTTCTCATTCTGTTGAGTTTGGTTTGCCCTTCTGTCCCACCAGCTCCACCTCGCAGCCGGCAGCGCTCCTGCCCTGCAGCCCACCCATCACTGCCCTCTCCCACCACTTTTCACTCCAACCTCCTTCCCATGCTGGGGGACAGCAGTGCTGGGATGCAGCTCTGTACTCAGGGACTCCAGGCTCTCTTGGAAACTCGGAGCCCCTGCTCCTCCTCTCCTGCAGAACCAGGGACCCGCAGTGTGTCTCTGCCTTTCTGCACCTTGCAGTTTGACATCCCGTGTTCCCTCAGCTCTGCTGTCATTCGTACGGGGTGAGTGCAGGAGACAGGGTATCTCCTACCAGCGAGGCTCTTGGGGCATGCTATAGCTGTCTGAAGCTCCTTAGGGAACCAGGTAGCTCTAGCGAGGCAGGCATCCCTCTGTGGGGGTAATTCCTGCTTTATCCCAGCTACTTGGCACTCAGCTCCTTGGTCCCCAGCAGCTGTGAGCCCTGTCCCCCTGCAGCGTGTGTGGCCAGGTGGGGACCAGCCGGCTGCCCGCAGCCTCCTGGATCTGCAGCATGTCTGCAGGCCAAGCTGTTAGGAGCCCACCGTGCCGTGGTGGCTCTTCTTCACACGGCTGGCGTCAGGTCTGACACCATCTGCAACGCTGGGAGGCGAGTGCGGCAGTGGCGCATGGATTCCTGACGTATTTGCTGGCTGTTTGAAGTCCTTTCATGGCAAAGAATGACAGGGACGTGAGAATTTCTTCGTAGCCGGGCTCCAGGATGGTGCAAGCCATATTCTACAAAGGTCTGTGGGCACCAGTGGCGATGGTGTGATGGGGAGATGCTGCACCCCCCACCGCACCCCCTCACATGGGTCCTATCCTAGAAATCATGCTGGTTTGGAAGGAAGAGTTGCTAAGGGACTTTTCTGTGTTGGGAACCCTGGGACAGAGCTGCCTGCCACTGGCCGTGGGACGAACAGCTCAGGAGGAGCCACTCCAGCCCAGGACAGGGCAGATCAGCTCTGTGCACTCAGGAGGTGCTGATCTCCCTTTCCCACTGCTTCACATTCTCACGACCACCAGCCTTCTCCTGCCCCAGGTGTCAGTGTGATGCTCCTCTCCCTTGACCACAGGGCTATGATTCCTCTGTCAGTCCCCCTGTCCCTCCCAGAGCCCACAAAGCACTGGAGTGACTGCTGGAGATGTGCAGCTGCTGCCATTCCCTCCCCTCCGGCCTCTCTCGGGGTCCAGCCCCAGCACACGCACGCACCCCTGGCTCAGAGGGGCAGCAGTGCAGCATCCCCATGCTCAGGTGTTTGGGTTAGGAGTTAAATCCAAAAGCAATCATGAGCTTAGATAAAAAGCCCCCGTTTTTCAATATATATTAAGACAACCATTGGAAAATTGCTTTTATCTGCTGCTTCCTAAGCCCTCTGGCTTATACTTTAAAGCCTTTTGTCTGTGAACGGGAGAGCTGGAAAGTCCTTTTTTATTTCCTTAAGCAAATAGTCCATCTAATATCCAGCCTTGAGGGGCTGAGGCTTTAAGGGAGAACAAAAGGAAGAAAAAAAAAAAAGTAATGTCGCAAACATCGTGACACTTGCCATGAAATCACAGGACTCGGCAGTGATGGGGATGAGCACCTGGAACTGTACCCACACAGGGTGGGTGGCACAGCCTCCAGCAGAAAGTCCAAGCGCCCTGGGTCCCCCCAAGGGCCCCCAGTGCCTGTCCGTCAGGCTCCTTGTGTCAGTTCCCCAGTGGGGACAAGAAACACACTCCTGTTTGTGAGATGACAACATCCATGGTGGCGAGAGCAGCGAAGGCAGCAGCAGAGCGAGGCAGGAGCCCGCTGGTTTGGGCATAGTGGGGGGCATCTGGGTGACCCCCATGGGAGCAAAGTCCCCGAACTCAGCCAAGACACTCCTGCTGAAATTGGGATTCTCCTTCTGGAGCCCCAGGCACTGACCATTTCCCAGACTAATTGATAGAATAGCTCTAATTAGCCCTGGAGCAAACACCACTTTGTTCATTGCTTATCCAGGCCAAGCGCTGAGCCAATATTCAACCCCAACCATTGATTTCCTACTGCTTTTTAGGTGGGAAAGGGGAAAAGGGGTTTCTTTCTCCATGTAGAAGATGCAGACAGGGCTCAGCAGCATGGGCAGGTGTTTGGGTATGGCCGGTGCCATGTGTGCAGTGGATATGTGGGGTATCTCATGGGCAGCCTGGCATGGGAGGGGTGTTTGGCCAGGCAGGCAGGAAGGGCTGTGCTTTCCCTGGAGGTTTCATTACCTGGGGGTTTCGTTAGCAGCCCTGCAGAGCGCGGCCACACTCCCGAACAAACCAGGCATGAGCCCAGCCAGCACTGGGAACCAGATACACTTTAGGCAGATTTTTGACCTTTTCCTATTATTATCATCTTTTTTTTTTCTTTTGTTTTTTTCTTTGCCCCCTGCAAAACACAGAGCTAGTGCTAGGTCCATATCAGTTCATTGATCCATACCTTTTACAGTGACTGTCTCTAGAGTAAAAACAATGCTGATACTGTCTGTAAACTATTACTTCACCTTCTCCAGATCTGTTCCTTTCCTTCAGACCACTGGCATAACACACAGATCCAAACCCACAACTCCTCTTTTGCCAGCCCCCATCAGAAACCCCTCTCAATTCCCATGTGCCTCTGACTCCCCTGGCAGCCAGTGCTCAGACTCTCGGGGGATTTTGGTGTGGGCTGTTGCGAATGAGCACACATCACAGAATCCCAGCATGGTGGGGGTTGGAAGGGACCTCTGGAGATCGTCTGGTCCAACCGCCCTACTCCATCGGGGTCACCCAGAGCAGGGGGCCCAGGATCCCATTGTCCAGGGGGGTTTGGAATCTCTCCAGAGAAGGAGACTCCCACCCACCCACACACACACTGCTCTGCAGGTACAGGCTCTGGACAGGGCTGCTTAGTTGGGTCATGACAGCACAGTTCAGAGGCTGAAGTGCAACAGAGGAAACACCTGCCCTTGTGCTAAAATCCTCTTGCTTATACCTTCCCCACCTGCTGTATATCTAAAGCATTTCAGTGCTGAGTGCCATGGGGAAGGCACCTCCCCTGAGGGTCCCTGGGGGTCTCTTCTGGGGCTGAATTTATTGGGTAAAAAAGAGAAGAAATGGTGCTGAGCCTGGATGTTAGGCATCACCTTCTCTATGCTGCTGGGAGCGGAGGGAAGAGATACAAGGAAGGAGGAAACCAGGCACAAACTGCACCGTGGAGCCAGGCCAAGGAAGTGTCAGCTTGGGTTTTGGCAGTTAGTCCAAGCCTTGCTGGGGATTTATGATGACTTTGCCTTGCTGTAACCCCTTCCCTGCTGGGCTACACTGTCACCCCAGTGCTGAGCAGCAGATTTGCTGGGAGCACCAGCAATGAAAAGAAATTTAGTGCTCCAAAATTGCAAGCCCAGGCCACAAAACACCCTGCAAGCAGTCACTGTAGCTCAACAGCTCTGGCAGCCCTTTTAGTGGCATAAATCAGCATTTCCCAATCCCTCGGTACTGCTCTTAGTACGTAAGGTTTGACGATAGCACAGGAACCGTTTCCAAATCCTTGTTCAGGAAAATACCAGCCAGTACATCCTACCGAGCAGCCTTAATGTCAGTTTAAACATTTTCAGTTAAACAGCTCCACCAACAATCCCCAACATGAGCAATGCTGCACCAGAGAGTGTGCTGAACAGTGAGGCCAAATCTGCAATGGGCGGGAATGGGAGAAAGCAAGAGAAAAAGGAGGCTGGCAGTAGCTAGAAGCTGCTGAGAACTGGGAATTGCTAACGGAGTCCAAGCAAATATCTTTGTTCACTTGAAGCTAATGTTGGAAGCAGCATCTCTATGTGAAGAAAGCCTCAGAGGAGCATCTCATAGAACAAAAACACGTAAACAAAGAAGTGACACAAATACCGAAGTCACAGATAAGCTCCAGATAAAGGGCTACACGTTGCTACCTGAGAGCTCAACTACTTATATCCTGCTCAGGGGTCCACCCTTAAGGACGTAAGAGCCTCCTCCCCACCCATGATGAATTGCTGCATCTCATGATCTGGAGTCTCAGCAGCACGCTGTGCTGGCAGTGCCAGTCTTGAAGGTGACAGAAGTGAGCTTTCAGCACAGGACACCCCGAGCGTACCTCTGGGCAACCTCTTCCCACCTACAGCTGCTCTCCAGACAAGGCTAGATGGGTTTCCCACTTGCCTGTGCTTCCCAGCTGCTTTCCACAAGCTTGACAAAAAATCTGGGTGCAGCATTAGCACTGGTACCCAGTCTGAAGGCTCAGCAAAGAGCATCACAGAGTGGGGCTCCTGGCTCCTCAGGGCTTCTCGTGGTGAATGAGGAGGAAGTAGCTTTGCTACATGGGAGGGGAGAGCTGCTATATGGACATCAACAGGGTAAACCTAAATAAATATTGGGCAAAATCTAGCATCTGCCTTTAATCATGCTGCCTTCCATCCCCTGCCACCTGTTCCCATAACAGCAGAGCCCCATCACGCACCTCCGTGGTTTCAATGGCAGTCCCCAGCTGCTCCCTCCTCACCGCAGTGTGGCACGGCAGGCTGGCACCCAGCCTGGGTGCCCTCTGGCACATGGGAGGTGATCCCAGGAACACGGGCTGCCTGCTCCCTGGCTCCTTCCTCCACACCACTCATCCTCCTCTGTTTTCCTCACTGATGCCTTAAATCTCATCAATCCAGTCCTCAGCCCTAGGGACAAGTGGGTCACAAGCAGACCAAACATCAACAACATATATGAGTGTGCAAATCAGCAGCAGTGCAGATATGACCCAGACCCATCCCGCAGCCTTCCCAGTGTGGCCATAAGGGGCCACTTCTGGGATTCAGGGGGTTATTTTTTATTTTCCCCTTTGTGGTGGGAGCCAAAAAGCTCTTTGAGAAGCTTCAAACATCGATTGGCTACGGCTGATCCTTCCATCAGCTGGTGCAGTGCCACCAGCTGAATAAATCTTGCGTGCATCTGTAATTACCGCTTAGCTTGTGTTTAAATGCAGCGTCATTGATCTGCAGAACTCATCAAAATCCGTATAGGAATGCGTGAAATTATATTGGATGGAGCAGAAAAGTACATGACAACATCCATTTTCACCCTTCTCTGTTCACTAAAAAAAAAAACAAAACAAAACAAAAAACCACCAAACCCATAAAGTATTTCTTTATCACTATTCAAATTCTTGGGTTAACTTGCAGTCTAATCATCAATTATAAGACCATTTTATAGGCTGCTCTTTACATAGGA
This sequence comes from Ceryle rudis, assembly GCA_033439905.1. Taxonomy (NCBI): domain Eukaryota; kingdom Metazoa; phylum Chordata; class Aves; order Coraciiformes; family Cerylidae; genus Ceryle; species Ceryle rudis. Next base: position 34,541 of record JAAGNO010022982.1, on the reverse strand, counting down.
AATATATTTCTTTCTTATAATAGGCCAGCAAAATTCTACTGGTCTTAAAATCATAGAATCATAGAATTGTTTTGGTTGGAAGAGACCTTTAAGGTCATCAAGTCCAACCTTTAAAGTATGGTCAAAGTCCAACGCTACAGTATCTGCCCCTTTCATGGGCAAAATCCCTATTTAAAGCATGGAAGAATATTCCCCTAGCTTTATAAAACTCAGTATGGAAAGGTCTTGTGGTTAAAGCTCCTGATTGCGATTTAGGAAACCCAAACTGACTTCCAAGTACCACCACACACTTCTCATCATGTCCTCAGGCAAGTCATCAATCCCCTTAATATTTATATAGCTCCTGAAGCAAGTGTGATTAATACCATTTCCCTGAGCCAGCAGGAGGTTGGGAGGACCATCAGTCATGCTCAGCAAGAGTTGAGGTTCTCCAGCAGCAGAGAGCATGGAAATGTGGGCTGGACAAGGACAATACTTGCGCTAACCAGCCGTCTGCTTGAGATGTTCTCCTCCCCTTCTGCAGCCAAGATGAACATCAGCAGAAGCATTTGTTGGCAATAAAGTCCACATTGTCTGGACGAACTCCTGAAGTTTTCCAGACCTAATGCTGCTCCGGGCCAGCTCCATCCTCTCACTGAAAGTGAAGTACTCCTCGGTCTGTTCAAACTTCTTCCACCAAGCAGACAGGGACTCCTGTTTCACCCACCTGGCTTAACTGAAGCACCTTGGCCCACAGCTTGCTCCCAGGACCTGTGGTCACTGTCAGACTCACGGGCAGAGAGCAGAGGCTGCTTCTGGTAGGGATGTGTCCCCAGGGCACATGGGAAAGTCTCTGCTCAACCTCAAGTGCAGAGAGAGTAGATGTCCCCAGCCCTCATGGAGGAGCGCACCTTAGAGGTGGTGTCCTCAGCTCATCTCCCACAAAGCCACACAAGCTTTGTGGCCAGGCTGTCCCATGCAGAGTATCCCAAGCTGTTTTTATCTCACATGTGTCCTTGATGCATCTTCAGCTGAACACAGGGGTCAGCCCACTCCTGCAGGGAGCTGGAAGCAACCCAAACCACTGTTCAGTGGGCTGCAGGAGCCTAACCCTCCAGGTGTGGCTGTGTGGCGACAGGAGGCTATGACTACAGACCTCCTGCGGGCGCTCATAACTATAAGAGAAGGAGAAAGGAAAAGTGGATGGCCAGCCAAACACCTTTCTGCCCCAAGTGACAGTCTTTCCTGGTGAGAACAACTGAGCTGTTTTGATACACAGCAAACAAATCTCCTCCTAACAACGGTTCAGCCGAACATTCTCTAAAGGGATGAGAAACACCATGAATTTTCCCTGACGTGTCTCTTCTTCTGGATCCGGCCTGGACTGAAACCAAAATGCTGCAGTACCACAAGCAAAGCTGTTCTCGGAGGAGCCTCAGCCTGACAGCTGCTAAGAAGAACTAGAAAGTCCATTTGCAGAGCACAGATTTTACACACCCAAGAGATGCCCCTCTGGCTGGGATAACTAAGACATTTTTAGCGTGCAGCCAAGGGTAAAATTTCCAGGATTTGCTTTGCCAGCTGTGGGTCACATCTGTCAGAGAGTTGGCCGATTTTGGTACCCACAGTTTCTGTCAGGGATGCTGAAATGGGATTTGAAAGCAGAAATCCTAGTAGCTTGCTACTAGGTCCAGAAAATGCACAGAGGAGAAGATCCAGAAACATGATTCCCACTCCATCACCAGCAAGGCATCTTCCTCAGTACAGTGAGTGGATAAATGAGGCCCCAGATTGAAGTCAGCTCCCAACAGACCCACCCGACCCTCGGTAATTGCACCATCAGCCAGCTATAGGCATCCTCCATCTACGTGATAGGAGAGCACAGATCTCATTAACTAATGCTTTCCTTCAGAGCATTAGATCTGAATCCCTCCCCAGCACTATCCCTGCTGCAGACAGACTCCCAGGGCTACCAGCCCACCACAGCTAGAGCCGTTATTTCCTTCCAGCGTAGAAATGGAGATGTTACTGCTACTGCCCTACAGCCACATAGATAGATAGATAGATAGATAGATAGATAGATAGATAGATAGACAGATAGATGTCTTGGGTCTTTGTGCACACCCTAGAGAATCTCCCTGGCCAGTGGCTGATCAGAAGGGTCAGGTCCGTGGGTCTGGTTTCATCTGCAGTCACAGCTGTTTGCTTTCCAGGGTTGGAGTAATTCTGAGTAATTAGCTCACAAGATTGCCTTGGGGGCAAATAGAATTGGCTGCCGTGCGGTGTAAAGAGTGCTTCGTGCCTTTGTCAGGGTGCTCACGGAGGGGTTGTGGCCACGGCAGGCTGGGTTTGTGGATGTGCGTCGCCAGTTTGGGCTGAGAGCCACAGCAGTGAACCACAGGAGCTGCGTCCTCTGATCAGGGCTCCTTCCCAGAACAAGCCCTTCACTATCCCAGACACCATGCAGCTTTTTTTTAGCCTCTATGTCTCTTTCCTTTCTTTCCTCTTTTTTTTTATAGTATAGAAAGCCATCAGCTCCACTGTCAGCAGGTTTATATCAGCAGTCCTGGAGAAAAAAAGAGGTTTAGGCATAGATCCTGCTTGCTTCCAGGGTGCTGAGTCCCAACACACCTCATTCCTGCACCAGCTCAACTACTGTCCTTCAGAGCTGCTCATCAGGAGGAAGCAGAGGCTCATAGAGTCAGAGAATCACAGAACCGTTTTGGTTGGAAAAGACCTTTCAGATCAAGTCCAACCATTGACCCAGCAATTCCAGGGCACCGCTAACCCATGTCCCTCGGCACCACATCTCCACAGCTTTGAAACCCCTCCAGGGATCCTGGGGATTCCACCTCTGCCCTGGGCAGCCTGGGCCAGGCCTTGACAACCCTCAAGGGGGAGAAATTGTTCCTCGGGTCCAACCTAAACCTCCCCTGGGGCAACTTGAGGCCAGTTCCACTTGTCCTGTCACTTGTTCCTTGGGAGAAGAGCCCAACCCCACCTGGCTCCAACCTCCTGTCAGGGAGTTGCTGAGAACCAGAAGGTTTCCCCTGAGCCTCCTTTTCTCCAAGCTGAACAAGCCCAGGTCCCTCAGCCGCTCTTCACCAGACTTGTGCTCTACACCCTTCCCTAGCTCCATTGCTCTTCTCTGGCCACACTCCAGCCCCTCAAGGTCCTTCTGGGAGTGAGGGGCTCAAAACTGAACCCAGGATTCAAGTGGCGGCCTCCCCAGTGCCCAATCCAGGGAGAAAATCCCTGCCCTGGTCCAGCTGGCCACACCGGTGCTGACACAAGCCAGGATAACCGGTGGCCTTCTTGGCCATGTGGCCACATGCTGGGTCAAAAGCAAGAGCTTTATATAAAATAAGATCCAGGCTGGAGCTGTTGAGCCTTCCCTTGCTCCAGCTGAGGGGTGGATGAACACCGCATCTGCCCCGGTGTGTGGAAGACACTTGCATGCAGGGTCACTGGGAGACAAGACCTTACACAGCCTGAGCCCTGTGTCATCTGCGCAGGCTCAGGTTTACAAAGCACCGCTGGGAAGGTCCAGCCAGCCCCTGTAAAGAATCTTTTGCTTATAAAACAAAGGCGCGGGTGCCCTGTGGTCAGAGGCTCCGCACCAAGCGGTGGTTTAAATCACAGAGGCTCTATGTAAACAGTGGCATTGCTCAGATGAGGCTGCTTCTGAAAGGGATTACACCACTGCTAGCAAACCACATGCACCACATCTGCCCGTGCAGCAGCTCTGACGGGGCTGGCATTAAACACCCTGGTTCTCCAAGGAACGTCATATTAGGTAACCATGAAGCTGACGGTTACATATAGAATAAGGCAGTCATGGCTTCTTCCTTTCCCCATCTCAGATACGGCCCAGGAGATGACGAAAATCCCTTCCCAGCATGATGAAAGGCTCCAAAGTGCTTCCATGCAGGAATCTCTCGGGAGCAGAGCAGAGATGCTCCTCAGGGGACGTGTGGAGGTCTGTGGTGATGTCTACAGAGAAAGAAGCGAGGAATAGGGAGGAGAGAGAGGACATCCATTCCCATACGATAATTAACAACATTAAACTCTGACATGGCAGTTTAAAAACCAGAAAGCAGCAGTTTTTCACAGCCAGGGTAGCTGAGCTGGGAAATTCCTTGCTACAGATGTGGCTGTTAGAAGTTTACATTGCTTCAGAAAGCACCGAGACAAATTTCTGGAAGAAAAAAATCATTGAGAGGTAATAAATACAAAGATGTCATCCTCCTCTTTGAAACTCTGTTATCCTTATGAAGTGCTGGAGGCTGGGAAGACTGTCAGAGTGCTACATATTTGCCCTGTACTCACACTCTTATCTCAACACCTGCTCTTGGAGACTAGTTAGGCCAGATGGGTCATTGATCTAATCCAGACACATCATTTTTCTCTTTTGTAAAGCCTCCAATGTGTAGAAAAATCTTTAGCATCTCCTCTTACATACTGTCCAGTTTTCAGATTTCATTGCCAAAAGATGAGCCCGCATCTGCTGTCCCAGGGCTGCTCCAAAACCATTTCTGAGGTGGTTGTTAGCATTGGCTTTTCCTCCAAAGGCCACCTCTCCCCCAGCCTCTCTCTGGTCACAGACCCAGACTGTACTACAGTGTCCTTTTTATTCTAGCAGTAACAAGACTGTGATATAAAGGTCTTTTCCAACTGAAACAATTCTGTGGTTCTGTGCTATACGGCTGACCAAGCCACCACCCGTGAGCAGAGCCAGCCAGCAGCCTGTGCCTGGAGACCCTTCATGTCCTGCAGTACCTGTGTTAAACAGTTGCTCTCTGGTGCCTCTGCTCATCCACATGTGATGCTAAAAATTATTCTGGATCCAGTCACGCCTCAGAAAAGTGCGAGTCTAACTAGGACAGATAAATTCTAACCTGCTTTTTTCACTCCTCCTGCCTATCATTAGTATTAATATCAACTTGTCAAGTCAATCTTGATGTACAAGCTCTGTGCAGCCCTGCTCCAATGCAGGGCAAAAAAAAAATGCATCGCAATTTAGCATCCCTTCTGTCAAGATTTGGCACTGTCCTTTAATAGCAGGGACCATCCTCCTCATTTCCCAGGGGACAGTAATGAAAACTCAGGGCAATCATCACAGTTCATTGAGGAACATAACCCCAGTAACCTCTGGAAACACCAGATGATGCTCTTGCCCCCTTAGCTGAATCACTTATCCCCTAAGGTCTCTTCCTTCTGCCTGCCATGACCCACCTGGAAGCACCCAAGGAGCAGCATGAAATACCCTTCCATCTTTCCTTAGGAGGACAGGAGAGCACTGCACACACGTGTGCACTGTGGTCCCCACCCTTAGGTGGGCTGATTTCTCATGGGACTAGATGTCACTGCTTGGCTACATTTCAAGCCTTTCATAACTGACAGTTAGTTACGGCATGTGTTGCATCACGGCTGTGCTTATCCTCGGAATCCTTACTCTACAGTCACTAAATATTAAATGGTTTTAATGCCAAAAATACATTGAGCTGCATGTTCATCAGTGAAAGGAGGGAAGAAGCTAAGGTACAAGCTGAGTCAGATGCAGATAACCTTCCATCCATGAACTAGGAAGGAGTGTTTGGGTGGAGACATCTTCCCATAAGCATCTAGAGTTAGATGAGATGGATCCTGCTCGTGATTAAAAACTCAGTGGTTGCCAGGACACGATTTTGGAGCTGACCCTCAAGCGCCTCTGTGCATGGAGTAGAAAATAACCCGGCGGTGACTCAGCTGCATCTGTTGACAAATGAGGATCTGCTTTTTCAATCAAATACAGCGCAAGCCAACAAAACGAGGCTGGGGTATCCCACACACAGCCTTTCCTTCACGGAGGAGACATGGACAGAGGCCAGGACTGGCAGGACAGAGGAGCAGCCAGGGAGACACTGCTGTCTCCAGGCTTGCTCTCCTGAAGTTTCCACTCCCCTGCCTGCAGACCTGCCCCAGAGCAAGACTCAGGCCGCGGCCGCTGCTGCGCTGCAGCTGGTTGAGCACTGAGGACATGAGCTGGGCACCAGCAGGGTGTGAGCAGCTCGGGTGTGCCCAGGGCCAGCTGCAGCACCTGTGAGGGGAGAAAAACCCAACAGACCTTCAACCATTTTATTGCCGTTAACCCCAACAGACGTGAATGTAGAGCTGTGTCAGCTTTGCCGCAGGTATCCAGCTCTGGCCACAGCCTGCAACCTCAGCTGCGCTTCTTCAGCCGGGCAAGCAGCCAGCAGAGCCTTTGGCATAGGCAGTACAGTCCTGGGAGAAGGTTCCCGTGGTGGCAGAGTGCCCGGGGAGGGGTCCCCATCCACGCACTGCACGTAGGCTGCCACCGCCGGTCTCTTCCCATGGGATAACTCGGACAACAGTCCTTTCTCCATGTGGTGGCTCTGGCATCAACAGTGCGGCTACCACATGCTGCTGGAAACAGAAAATGAAGGTGCAAGAAATTATATTTATTCCCTGTTTTCAATATTACCGTGTGGGGATACTCAATATCAGCTTGTCCTTACAGAGCGTCTGCAGCTCCACGAGCCCCTCTCCCTGTATTTGGGAAATGCCATTTCTTGTGCTTTTAGCAGCGTGATGTCGTTGGGCTTCACCTCCCTGAGCCTGATAAACCGAGTGACTCAGAAACCTGCAATCTGCTTCAAAACAAAGCATTTAAGATAAAAGATATAAGCGGTAATGGAACTGCTCAGCTCAGGAATATAAACGCTAGAGGGTTACTCGTACTCAAAAAACCTTCTGACCTTTCTTCAGCTCTTTTTAACCCCTGCAAGCCCTGGGCAAGGCAGGCTGCAAATAAGAGATGAAGTGTCATTTCAGATACACTTCCACTCCAGCATGCACACCCTGGAGCTGGGAAGTGGAAGGAGCTGTGATGCCGGAGCTGTGCAACGAAGATGAGGCGGCAGGGGGAGAGCCGAGCTCTCACTCCACAGCCTCCAAAGTGCTCTTATTTCTGCTGGTTAAACAGATGCCAGCTTCTATGGGGATTATGTGTCATCGAGTCTGTTGGCTGTGACGACTAATTATCTCCAGCAACAGTTTGGCCAGGAGATTTGCGGTTCAAAGGGCATATCAGGAGTGCTGTCATCCAGCACCATGTGTAGCAATTTGTCCCCACTTGGGTTTCCCTGTTCCCAAAGAGCTGACACCCACAACACAACCCATCCTCCACCAGCTCAGTCTCACACCCAGCAGACCAGCAGGTCCTTCCAAGCAGCATGGACAGGGAGCAGCAGTGCTCCAGTGAAGCCTCAGAGATCCCTCCAGCAGGAAACAAGGAGAACAAGCAGCAGTTATAACCTCAACAGATCTGTTGCAGCCTGAGATGAGAGAAATTCCAGGGGAGAGCAGCCAGAGGAGTAAGCAGTTTTGGAATGAAGCCTCAAAACCAACACTGAAAATGTTGTGTACCTTCATATAAATTGATGGCTGACCTTCATTGAGACTACCAGGAACGGACAAAAAGCAGACACAGGCAACTGAAAGAATTTAAGTCATTGAGAAACACATAGAGAATGATGGAAAAGACTTGAGATGAGGAAAGAGGTGAAAAGGAGAGTTAATAGAAAAGGCCAAGTGTGTGTTGGCAAGCAGGTGTTGGAGCTGGGGAGCCCCAAAACCAAACTGGATGCATCAGTGTGGGAGTGACCCCAAGGCTCTGGACTCAGAGAGCTCAGCTAATCCAAAGCCAGGACAGGCTGAATATTTGGTATACTGAGTATTCCTCTCTCACAGCACCAGTTAAGCACTGGGAAGCAGTGCCCTCACCCAGACAGATGCTAGAGATGCCCCAGCTGAGGCTCCTATGAATCTTAGGGAAATACAGAAAATTAAGATGGATAAAGTGGTAACGGTCTTCAGAGCACTGCCAAGAGCTGACAAGAAAATCCTTCCCTCTTACACCTCCACTTTTCACCACCACCTTGAAGTATTTTGCTGCTGAGGGTGGAGGAGAGCCTGGATCTCTGAAGAACAGCACTGCTGAGCCACCTTGGTCTGTGGCGACACGTGAAGAAATGCAGCTGTCTCTTAAATAACAGGAGGTGACACCAGTTGTGAACAGATGAGTGATCGTGGCTTCAGCCGTCACAGATGAGGATCTGATTTCAAATGAGGCCCCATTCATCCATCCAGGGCCCATCATAAGGCTATTAAGGGAGTTTCAGTCACAGAACCACAATGCCTTTAAATGCTTGAATAAAGGCACAACAAAAATTAGCCTGCTTCGCTTAGATACTTTCCTCTGGGTGACATGATTCTTGCTCTTCTGTAGTGAAGATGAATAAATGTGATGGGTATCCAGAATACATGGTGTGAGTGGGGTGAGGTTTGCTTTTCACCTTAGTGTAGAGTTTGGTTGTCTGTTTTTCCAGGCAAGTGAGGTAGGTGTGGAAGCTGGTGGCAGTGAGTTGTCTCAGGTGCCAGAGTGCAGGGCCCCAGCACTGTAGGTGTCCTGCTCCAGAGGGCTGGCTCTGAGCACTGCCCCCAGGACACTCTGCTCCAGTCTGGGGAGACCCCCCTGCAGTGCTGGGTCCAGCTCTGGAGTCCTCAGCACAGCAGAGACAGGGACCTGTTGGAGCAGGGCCAGAGGAGCCCCAGCAATGCTGGGAGGGCTGGAACCCCTCTGCTGGGAGGCCAGGCTGGGAGAGTTGGGGGTGTTCAGCCTGGAGAAGGCTCCACGGAGACTGTTGGGTTAAGTTGGTTTGAAAATTGGTCTTGAATGTGGATGAAAAAATGGATTGTGCTTATATGTGCACAGCTTTTGGGTTCCTCCACAGAAACATTGCACATTGAAAAACAGGACTTCCTACCCAAAGTTTCAGCCTGTGGAGGCATTTCCTATGTTCATTGATTTTAAACTTAGAGCAAAACAAGGGAAAATGTTTTAAAACTATCAAAGTGTTTTAGAAAGCTAAATCTCCCCCCTACCCCCCCAAAAAAAATTAGGTGGATTCACCTCCCTTTGTTTGGCCATCTCCCAAAGGTCACTCAACCTGTCTGTTCTGCGGCCAAGTCCCCAGTGCTCCAACCTCTTACCTGAACAAACCCCTGCAGAAAAGCGTGTGTGTGTGTGTGTGTGTACAGAACCAGCACCACGGACCTTTGTCCCTCAGGGAATAAAAATGGTGAGTAATATTAAAACTGCGTATTTTGACAGATTGCAATCAGGGCTCACAGCACACACACACTTAATTTCCTGCTTTCAGTCCACTATCAGATTTTATGCTTAGCTTAGTGAGGTTTGTAGCATTTCTTTTTCCCCAGAAAAGGATTTTTTTTTTCTTTAACTACAATACATTCAGCCATGAAAATGGAATAGAAAAAGATTAATAGGAAGCTGAAAGATTCATCTGAGATTGACAAAGATTGTGTGTCTTATTCTTACCTGTTTTCTTTTCCCTTCTTCTCTTAGCTACCTAGACAGCTTAGATCGAATCGGAGCTGCAGACTACCAGCCCACGGAGCAGGATATCCTTCGAACCAGGGTCAAAACAACTGGCATCGTAGAAACCCACTTCACATTCAAAAACCTCCACTTCAGGTTAGTCTAAAATCACATATACCGGTAAATTTTCAGAGCATCTATTTGCCACAGGGTTTCCCCATAGCCCCCAAAGGAGAAATTGTCAAATTGGTGGTTACCACACAGATCATTCCCACTGCAGAGGACATGGCATTCTGGGGAGCCAACAATATGCAATGTTTGACAGTCCTGTCTTGAAAGTCACTGCCTTTAAGATAGGAGCACACAGGACCTTCTTCTAACCTAAACACCCCACTTTGATGGGAGGTATAACATGAGATCAGCCCTAGGTCTGATCAGGCTCATGAACATAAAAATATTTGACCAAATCTTTTCTCTAAAGTGGGTCAATCACATGCCATTAATGCTGTATCTTGACCCTAATGATGCCAGCCTGTGGAGAGAAGAGGGCATGAAGAGTGAAGGCCACACACACAGTATTTAAAGCCTGTAAAAGTCAAGAGCACCTGGTCTCCACTTCCACAGACCCTTTGGGACCCAGCACGCTGCTGAGGCTCTTCCCAGATTCTCACATCTCTATCTGTTACTGCTCCTCCTGGCCCTCCTCGGATCCAGGCTCTGGAGAAGACAAGCCATTGGTTAAAAACTTGTTGCTTTGTGTTCGGAGCCTTCCAGGGATCATATGGTCAGAAAATGCCAAGACTGCTAAAGTTTTCTCATTATTAAGAAAGAGCAGATGCTGATGGTCCTCTCCTCAGCTGATGGTCCTCTCCTCTGCTGTAGGCTCTTCGATGTCGGGGGCCAGCGGTCAGAACGCAAGAAGTGGATTCACTGCTTTGAGGATGTCACAGCGATCATTTTCTGCGTCGCGCTGAGTGGCTATGACCAGGTGCTCCATGAAGACGAAACCACGGTGAGTCTATCAGGGTCTTGGAGGCCCCAACGCTAATTTACGGGATGCCGCGTAGCCAGCAACTGCTCAGAGATCGCCGAATGCTCACTGGGGTGCTACAGTAATGTGCTTTTGTCAGTCTCTCCCCCAACAATGAAACCCTGGGGAGATTTGTCCTCCTTCACACTCTTCAAAATCAAGTCTCCGTGCCCAGGTAACGTTTCCTTGCACTGGTCAAGTCGCGGTGTTTTATTTCTCCCTCCCAGCTGACGTGTGTGTTTGCAAAACATGTTACTGGGGCCCTGTATCCAGAGACAGGAGCATAGCTAGGTGGGCTTTTAAAACAAATGTTATGGCAGCATTGCCATGGTGCAGAGGTGCAGGACAGCCACGCGTGCCCAAGGCAGGCTCGGGCTGGGAGTATAACCCATTTCATCAGGCTGCAGAAACCCATTTTCCTGAGTGTGACTGGAACTGTTTGACTCCAGAGGTAATTTGCTCCAGGAGAGCTTTTATGACTTCCCACTGTGACATGAGGCTCCAAATACTATCTGGAAATAAAGAAGCGAGGGCCTGTGTGCTCCCTGGTATTAGAGTGCAATTAGTACAAGTGAATTAAATGCACAGAAAGGATGCAAGAAGACTCGTGACTGTATTCTGACCAGTCACTCCGTGTGATGAGGATCATGTCTTTGGGACTAATGGTGACTGCAGTGGGCACCCAGCTGCACTTGTCTAGCAAAAGGGAACAGGACTTGGTGATAATTTCCTCTGTGCCCAGTCACGGCAGCATGGAGGGCTTGCTCCTGCCAGCACTGTCTCTCTGAGGATCTTTATTCTCCTGCTGGTAAAGGTGTCAGGCTTGCAGAAAGCTGTTGATGAGGAAGGAGTCGAGGGAGAGATTGCTATTAGGTATCAGTTGTCTCTACCCAAAAAGGTAACTTGTGGAAGGAAAGGTAACTTGTGGAAAGAAACTGTGGTTTCTCTGAGCCAGGTTTATGACTCTAGCAAACTGTTTGATGAAGTCATTTGGTTGTTTGGGTCGTATTGATGCCGGTCTCCCCAGACTGACTGAGATGCCCTATGCCCTCTCATGCCCACTTATGTATAATCCTCGGTTGTCACCTCCCTCTGACCCTGGCTCTGATATGCTCAAGGATGCTCATTCCTGTAGGATTTACTGGGAAGGAACCAAAATCCTGAAATGATTTGAAAACTCCATCTGTCAGCTCAGTGCCACAGAGCTCTGCAGCTGGGCAGGGGAAACACATCCAGGCGATAAGGAGGACTGCCCAAGGAGAGGGCAGAGCCAGGGGGCAGGGAGCAAAGCTGTGATCTGAGCAGAGAGCAAGGGGCTCTGTAGGTATAACTTGGGCTATGACACCCAAACCGTGAAGCCAAAGGTGGCGTTTAATACAGGTCACCTTTGGGTGCCAGTCTACACAAGCTAAACCCTGGGATCCAAAGCCATGGAGAACAACATGGAAGGGCTTGAATGCCAATGCCATTTTTTAAATGTCAGCTTTAACTCAACTCTGCTGAGATGGAGGTTACAGCTTCTCTCCCAGGGCTGCTGAGCTCTGCCAGTGACTGTCTGTCACCCAGCACTACCCCGGTGACGAGCAGGGTGCCAGCTCAGTCTCCCCCTGCAGTGCCTTGCTGCAGAAACTGGGATCTGTGTAGCTCCAACTCGCCTTTTTCCACCAGGAGCGCAGGCTGGCGCTGCTCTGGCGCGGCACTGACATTTGCTTGCTATTTCAATCCCTTCTCACAAAGTGTTTCTGGGGATGCAGAGCAACAGGAGGGCAGAGGCAGCTGCTGTTCATTTACACATTCAGCGTAAACGGGGAGAGGCTTCGGTGTCGCCGCGCTTGCAGGACG